>JADBJO010000568.1:434724-449724 GCA_016801955.1 Conus betulinus | reverse complement strand
TCCTCTTCTTGTATGGACTCAAAATAAAGCAAATTTGATTAGAGTTATGCATCATCTATAGGCATGGAAGTTCCCAGTTGTCACATCGTTCATTCTTGAGCAATATCCTGATTACCTTGGAGTTGCCATTGATGAATCTGTTACTGAAGATGGTAGCCTAATGCCGGCGCCGGTTTTGTACTTGCTAGTTTATATTATACTTAAATCTTATTACCTTGGACTTGGGCAATCGATGTTAACAGCTGAGCTGATTGCATTAGTAATGGTATTGCATCATGTCATAAAGGTACCAATGACAATCTTTAATGTTTGTTTTGTGTTGTTTTTAAAGCAGTATTGTGTAAGGTAAGGTAAGGTAAGGTAAGGTAAGGTAAGGTAGGTAAGGTAAGGTAAGGTAAGGTAAGGTAAGGTAAGGTAAGGTAAGGTAATGTTGCTTATAGCCCAGCTGACCGCAACGGGTCATATCTGGGCTGTCACTACGTGGAATTATACCTACAAGACAATAAACAAAATCTCATTCACACATCCCTTTTAAAATACACATTTTAAGAACACACCAGAAATTTTTTTAACAATTTTTTCTTCTGTCAGATCTTAGATCAGATGAAAAATGTTGATTTCTCTTTCTCAGAAATTCAAAGATCACATCGGATGGGACATCTCAGCAGTTTTGCGTGCTGTAAAAAAAAACAAAAAGAATGGAACAGAGAGTGTAATGATATAGTTTTGAGAGTAAAAGTATTTTGTTCATTGTCTTTTATGAAGGGATCAAGTTTTTGTTGGGTGCGTCTCTCTCTCTCTCTCTCTCTCTCTCTCTCTCTCTCTCTCTCTCTCTCTCTCTCTCTCTCTCTCTTTGCTTTGCTATGTCATCTTTCATGACGGTTCAGTCGCATTTCCCCCATGCCACCCATTCCCGCTTGCCATCCACAGCCACACCCTTGACCGTCTCGCTGCAGCCCCCGGAACAGCCATTCACAGGCAGGAGGGAAGCATCCAATGTCAGGCTGTCATAAACACGATGAAGCAAACTACCAGAGGACTCTTGCGCTGCTGCCGAGTCACATCTGTGGTGTTCAGTGGTGCCTGTTCTGATCCGACATTCGCAGGATACCGCATACTGACAACAATGGCTTATTTGCGGAGCGAACGTGAGTGAACGTGCCCCTACGGAGGATGCCGCCACGTCCGTACATCGACAGCTCATATGAACTCACCGATTCTGGTAACCTCGACACGAACTCATTAATGGCATAGACCTAGAGAGGAAATCGAAACAGAAGTCACTTTGGAGAGCGGGGCATGAAGGGCTAACAGAAATTCCAAGAAGTCACTTTAAGAGCGGGGCATGAAGCAAATTAACTAACAGCATTCTGGGCTAACAGAATTTGATTCCAAAGTGGGGTGACTACAGGCGGAAACAGGCGGAAAATACTGAAATAAGAACAAACACAAAATTACTGTGCCGCCAAACGAGAGAATAAGCAAATTACAAACACGTTTTGGCTTTGTTTTGTAATTTCTTTGTTCTCCCGTTTGGCGGCACAGTAATTCATTGTTCACAGAATATGAGTCAATGTTGATCGGTGATAATGCGGATAATGAAGGTGATTCTGTGGCAGTGGTCCGGTCTGAGTCTGCTTGGGAGGGCTGTACACAACACTCATTAACATACTAGTGTTGGTCAGGAATTTTGAACAACCCTCTCAAAGTCGCATCCATTAAGTGGAAGTAACTCTGCTGTGTGGTTCTATTCTTCTCGGCCGGGCCATCTCAACTCTGGATGGCAGCTGGCCAAGGCAGTTGGATTTCTTACCGCCTCAAATATTCGTAATTGAAATGGCAGATACGCCATCACTGTTGTCACTCAGTGCAATGTTTCGTCTACTCGACAGACATGTCTATTTAGATTTCACAGATTAGTCACAGCTTGATCATGTTTATTTGTACTTTACAGACCTGAGACTTGTTACATATTTATTACATGTAATGGCACTCAGTGCACGTAAAACTAAACATTCTAAGCATGTAAACTGAATTTGTGGTAAAAAATGTATCAATTCGGCATTTTCTTGTAAAATGCTTAGAGCAAAATATACCACCCTACAGTTATTGTAATAATTGTTCATACCCTCGAGATATACTGTTGATGATCTTTTATATAACAAGGATGTGAATTTGTATTATATTGGATGAGGTATATTACAGGGCCCAATTGGTTATCTCATCACATTTATTTTCTTGCACTTTGATATTTCATGTTCTCGTTTGCCATTAATGGTTCAAGCATTTTTTGATGTTGTTGTATTGGTTTGTTGACACCCCCACTCCCCCCACCCCCCGCCTGCCGTAATGTGGGCCTGTTTTAACTGAGCGAAAACACGTTAAACAAAAGAGTCATTCATTCCCCATTTCCTTGCATTGTGAACAGAAAAACAACCACACACATACGCCCACCCCACACACGGAGAGAAGAGAAGAAGAAGAAGAAGAAAGAAGAAGAAGAAGAACGACGACGACGACGACGACGACGACGACGACGAAGAAGAAGAAGAAGAAGAAGAAGAAGAAGAAGAAGAAGAAGACTTTGTGACATGTAATTAAGTGATTTGTATAGTTTATGACTTTTGAACTCCACCGAATGTCTGTAATCAAATGAATCCTGTCCAGTCCGTCACTCACATCGATACTTCTTGTTTATCCCACAGATTTTGATAAATGGAATAAACTGTTTTCACACTATTCTGTGCGTTATTTTACTTTTCCCTGGTGTTACGTTAAATCATACCTCATATTCAGAGGCACACATGTGTATGGAAACGAAAGTAAACTGGTAAACTACTTCATTTTATTTCTAAGTTCACTTTATGATTCACACAGAAGTATAAAACCACATACACAAAAATACAATTGTCACATACAAACACAGCATCTAAATAGAACGATGTCTTAAATTATACTAAAATTTCAAGTGTTCCAGTGTTGTCTGGACTGACAATCGCGGCAGAATGAGACAATTCGTTCACTTACGTATTCAGATTGGCGATTGTGGTGGACTGGAGAAAGTCGGGTGTAAAACTGAAGATCGAAGCATGAAGCAGACTAATAAGAGGTCTAAGAACATCAGACCACATTCATGACAATTTCAGAAACGATATTATTCAGGAACACACAACGGAAAACCAAGATATGAACTGGTGGGAAATGAAGTTCAACAAAGTTAAAGAACCAAAGGCATGTCAACGTCAACGGTCATGGCGGCCTGTTAACAGAAAAAGAAAAGAAAGTAAATGAAAATGCCTATGAAAAAGTAGTAGAAAAACATAAGCAGCACAACTAGTCACGTCTGCTCACCAACAACTTGAGAAATCAATATAAGGAGAAAAAAAAAGCCTCAAACAATCCGCTCCAGGGTACTCGACAGTTTGTCTCTAGCTGACAACCCCCGCCATTCAGGGCCCCGGATGCACACTTTTTTTTGACTAATGAAATATTTCTTGGCAGCCATCTGATCCAGTTGCTGCTACTGTTCAAAGAAAACAAAATGGCGTCCGACTTGACGCTAACACGAGACACTCAATGTAAACATGCACATATCATTAACACAAACATCAAAAACAGGTTCAATAACACGTTGTCAGAATGCCAAACCAGTCCAGATATTTCTGAAACGAATGAATGATTTTTAAGAATGATAAAAATTTACGCGACCAAAGTCTGCCAACCAGTTTACTGCCGCATATTCACATTCAGGCGCACGGAAAACATCTGTTGAACGTCTGTACATTCCGGCTGTTTCCATTCCCTCTCTTCTCTGGCTTTAAGATCATTTTTAGAGGCAGTACATCCTGATCTGCTTTGATCAGTGCTTCCGCTGCCTTGTCGAAGGAATAACTGAAATAAAATAACCCAAAATTAAACATCTTATTCAGATCATTACTACAGAAACATAGTGGTTTATAAAAAAAACCCAAAATAAAACATCTTATTCAGATCATTACTACAGAAACATAGTGGTTTATAAAATAACCCAAAATTAAACATCTTATTCAGATCATTACTACAGAAACATAGTGGTTTATATGTGCGTCGTCGTTTATTTCAGTTTTTTTTCTCTCTCTCTCAAATTTCAACGATGATTTTGTGATGACCCATTTTGGGTCTCACAACAAGAAGTATACGTAGCTATTTTCGTTTATGTGTTTCTTGTTGTTGTTGTTGTTGTTTGTTGTTGTTGTTGTTCTCTTCTCTTCTTCTTCTTCTTTTCTTCTTCTTCTCTTCTTCTTCTTCTTCATCATCATCATCATCATCATCATCATCATCATCATCGTCATCATCTTCTTCTTCTTCTTCTTCTTAAGCTGCATACACTGGAATGTGTTTCGTAAGTAATGTTACCTAATTCACTTTTCAACAGAGAGACAGAGACAGACAGACAGACAGACCGACCGACTGACAGACAGACAGACAGACAGACAGACAGACAGACAGACAGACAGACACACACACACACACACACACACACACACACACACACACACACACACACACACAGAGAGAGAGAGAGAGAGAGAGAGAGAGAGAGAGAGAGAGAGAGAGAGAGAGAGAGAGAGAGAGAGAGAGAGAGAGAGAGAGAGAGCTGCTGAAATAAAAATCTGACGCTTCATTTGGAAACAAATCCACACACATTACTCGCCATCACAACTGACTTCACAGTAACCAACACAAATATGAAGAAAAAAAAAATAACCTTAACATTTACCCCCAGAAAAGTGCCCCTTTTGGATGAAAAGAAAAAAGCCACCAATTTTTTTATGAGGAAGAAAGGAGTCGGGTATGAAGCTGTTGATCAACACACTTTACCCACATTATCGGTTGTTAGTGGGAGGGGGGGTCGGGGCTGGACAATGGGGGCTCAGCTCCGGAGACTGTCGGCCGGCGGAGAGAGAGAGCCGTAGTCAGGAGCCCTGTCATATATCCTGAGGGGGAACGACGGGGTGTCCGCCTGGAAAAGCACTCTTGAAAAGAAAGGGCGGCTGGCATCCACCTAGACCCGAAGCCGGCAGCTTAGCTGGATTCATAAAAGCCGGAGTTCAGTCAGCCCACCGATGCCGACAATGGAAACGTTTGTGGTGGAGAAGAGGGCGCTGGAGATGTGATCATGATGTTATGGAGGGGGGGGTGGGGGTGGGGGGGGTGGGGTGGGGGGGGGGGGGGGGGGCGGTGAGAGGAAAAGATGGGAAGAAGGGGTGGAGGTGGGGGTTGAGGACGGTGAGGGAATGGGGGTGGGGATGGGGAGGGAGCCGTCTTCATAAATCGTCACACCCTCACATTGCTATTGTGGTAAGTGTTGTGTGAAGTGTGGGACGACAGAATGGAAGCAAGACAGGGCGGGTTCGAAACACCATTCAGCCTGGCCGTCCTCCCAGACTTCATCACAGAGCAGACATACACACGGTGCCACCAAGAGTCTTCACACCGTCTCCCAGGAACACAGCAATAAGCCATCGTCCCTCCCTGACCCGCTCAATGGAGGCTGACCTCAGTCACCGGAAATTACAGTCTTCATCTTGTCTGGCGAGGTGTCTAATCCTTCTGCGAGGACCACTTGTCTACTGTGTATAAGCCTTTTGTGAAGACTACTAGTCTACTGTATGTAAACCCTTTGTGAAGACCACAAGTCTGCCGTGTCTAAATCTTTTCTGAGAACAGCTTGTTTACCGTGTCTAAACCTTCTCTGAGGATTATTCGTCTATCGCACCTACACCTTTCGTGAGGACTGCTTGTTTACCGTGTCTACACCTTCTGTGATAACTACATGTCTACAATAATGTCTGTATCTATTATGGTGACTCTTTGTCTATCATGATGTGTACACTATCCGTGAGCACTACTTGTCCACCATGATGTGTACACCTTTTACAAGCATTACTTGTTTACCACGTCTACATTTTCATGAGGACTATTCGTCTTCGACGATGTCCACACCTTTACCAGGGACTACTAAAGTCTTATCTACCATGTCTATACCTTATGTGAGGACTACTTGTCCACCATGTCTATACCTTCTGTGAGGACTACTTGTCCACATGTCAACACCTTCTGTGAGGACTACTTGTCCACCATGTCAACACCTTCTGTGAGGACTACTTGTCCACCATGTCTATACCTTTTGTGAGGACTACTTGTGTACCATGTCAACACCTTCTGTAAGGACGTCTTGTCCACCATGTCAACACCTTCTGTGTGAGGACGTCTTGTCCATCATGTCAACACCTTCTGTGAGGACGTTCTGTCCACCATGTCAACACCTGTGAGGACGTCTTGTCCATCATGTCAACACCTACTGTGAGGACTACTTGTCCACCATGTCAACACCTTCTGTGAGGACTACTTGTCCACCATGTCAACACCTTCTGTGAGGACTACTTGTCCACCATGTCAACACCTTCTGTGAGGACTACTTGTCCACCATGTCAACACCTTCTGTGAGAACTACTTGTCCACCATGTCAACACCTTCTGTGAGGACTACTTGTCCACCATGTCTATACCGTCTGTGAACTGTGAAGACTACTTGTCCACCATGTCAGCATCTTCTGTGATGACTACTTGTCTACCATGCCAACATTTTCTGTGAGGACTACTTGTGTACCATGTCTGCACCTTCTGTGAGGACTACTTGTCTACCATGTCAACACCTGTGAGGACTACTTGTCTACCATGTCTATACCTTATGTGAGGACTACTTGCCCACCATGTCCATACCTTCTGTGAGGACTACTTGTCTACCATGTCAACACCTTCTGTGAGGACTACTTGTCTACCATGTGTATACTACTATCTGTGAGGACTACTTGCCCATCATGTCAACACTTTTTGTGTAAGGACTACTTGTCTACCATGTCAACACCTTCTGTGAGGACTACTTGTCCATCATGTCAACACCTTCTGCAAGGACTACTTGTCTACCATGTCTATACCTTCTGTGAGGACTACTTGTCCACCATGTCAACACCTTCTGTGAGGACTACTTGTGTACCATGTCAACACCTTCTGTGAGAACTACTTGTCTACCATGTCTATACCTTCTGTGTGGACTACTTGTCCATCATGTCTATACCTTCTGTGAGGACTACTTGTCCACCATGTCTGTACCTTCTGTGAGGACTACTTGTCTACCCTGTCTATACCTTCTGTGAGGACTACTTGTCTACCATGTCTATACCTTTTGTGAAGACTACTTGTCCACCATGTCTATACCTTCTGTGAGGACTACTTGTCTACCACGTGTATACCTTATGTGAGGACTACTTGTACACCATGTCAACACCTTCTGTTAGGACTACTTGTCCACCATGTCTACACCTTCTGTGAGGACTACTTGTCCACCATGTCTGTACCTTATGTGAGGACTACTTGTCTACTATGTCTAAATCTTCTGTGAGGACTACTTGTCTACCTTGTCTAAATCTTCTGTTAAGGACAACTTGTCTACTTTTTGTGAGGGACTACTTGCCTACCATGTCTAAACCTTAGCGAGAACTGCATGTCTACTATGCCTGCACCTCCAGTTACGTAGGACTACTTGTATATCATGTCTACACCTTCTGTGTTGACCACTTGTCTACCATATCTATACCTTTTGTGTGAACTATCTGTTGACCATCAAAGTCTATAGCTTCCGTGAGGACAACCTCTCTACCACAATGTTGAAGTATTCTGTAATTACTACTTGTTACCTTGTACACGCTTTCTTGTAAAGATTACTTGTCTGCCGTGTCTGCGTCTTCTGTGTTCTATGTTTAAATCTTCTGAAGTGACTACATGTCTGCTATGATGTGCACACCTTCTGTGAACATTACATGTCTACTTCTTTCAGGACTTCTAGTCTGGCAAGTCTTTCCACTGTGTCAGGATGGCCATCATCTGCTGCTGGACCAGGTAGACGGATGGAGGAGATAAATCAGGGGGGTGGATGGAGTGGGTGCAGGCGAACGAACAGGATTGACTCAATTTGAATTGAATGACAGACAGTATTCACCTGTGGCTGTGCGCAAGGTGTATCATGTACAAACCTGTCTCAGCTCGCTACATTACTGAATATAAATCAAAATATTTCTGTATCAGAGTTTCAGCTTCCCTTTCAGTTTCGCGAAGGAGTGTCACTGCGTGCAGACTAGTCCATATACGCTGCACCACGTCTGCTAAACCACGAAACCACGGTGCGCAGGGTTTACAGCTAGTCGACTATACATTTGAAGAACAGTTTGGGAAATAGCTTTTAGTCAAGACTTAAAACCCGTCCTACTTTCACATTTATCCAATGCGCTGGTCAGACCTTGTGTAAAATTGTCTGCGCTGCTACTGCAATTACTTGCGTGTGCGCTGCTTGTGAATATGCAGGTACGTGTGTGTGTGTGTGTGTGTGTGTGTGTGTGTGTGTGTGTGTGTGTGTGTGTGGTGTGTTTGGGTGTTTGGATGGGAAAAGACATCTTCAACTTGATGAAACTTATCATATTCACGATTGGGACTTTGCTTGCTTGTTATTGATTTTGTTTATTTTCTTCCTTTTCCGCCTACGTTTTCTTCTTTTGAAAGCAAACATAGAAGAATATGAATGTGCGAATTGTTGTTCATAGAACAATTTATTCAGTGCTGTCCGAGGAAAAGTGTTTGGTATATGCAAACTTAAAACCCACTCTAAAAATACAGCACCAAATATTCTGAGGGTTGGTGCCCTTTGAAGGACATTTGGAGGCAGGGTTCCTCAAAAGAGAAAAGAAGTCGTTGGCTGGCGTGGACTATAACCTCGTCTGTCCTGCTATCTGATATGTGATTCTCACAGAGTGATCATTACTGAGTTAATCCCTTCTCCCCCTTCTCTTCCCCCCCCCCCTCTCCCCCTTAGTGAATAGGTGGGGCTGAAGATGTGATAACGCTACTGTGGACCAAGTGAGCAGAAAAGGGCGGTAAATGAAACCTCCATAAATCGTGAGATGTGTTGTGTGGAGTGTAGCACCACAGAATGGAACCCAAGACAAGCACTGGCTTGACACAGCTTCCGGCCCCGCCATCTCCCGAGCTAATCACAGAGCAGAGACACACGCGGTGGTATCAAGAGTCCTCTGACTGTCAGGGTGGAACACCGCAATAAGCCGTTCCTCTCTCCAAGGGCTGGGTCAACTTAGGAATCTTTTAGTCAGGGGAAATAACCTGTCTGACGGTAGTCAGGTTGAGATTTCTTTAGTCCTGGGAAATAACCTTACAAAGTCCAGAACGAGACACACAGTCGACCGTGACTTAAGAAAGAAAGAAAAAAAAAAAAAAGAAAGAAACAACAACAACAACAACAACAACAACAACAACAACAACACACACACACACACACACACACACACACACACACACACACACACACACACACACACACACACTGACTACTTACAGAAGTAACGGTTCTTCGCAATGAAATTTGCCGACCAAGAGGGGAGTGGCGATGGGAAAACAACATTTGCAAAGAAAGAGAGGAGCCAACGATAATTGCAAACCAAGATGTGTCAATGAAATTTGCATACAACAAAAGGATTAACGAAATTTGCAAACAGCAAAGGGATTAACGAAATCTGCAAGCAACAAGACGCCTTAACGAAATTTTCAGAGTTAAAGGAGTTAGCGAAATGTTTAAACAGGAGAGGTCAATGAACTTTTCAGAGCGAGAAGAGTAAACAGAATTTGCAGAACAAGAGAGGTAAGAACCTTGAAAATCAAAACGGATTCAACGAAATTTACAGAGCCGCAGGAATCAGCAAGATTTGCAATCAAGAAGGGTTAACGAAATTCGCAGAGAAACAGGAACCAACAAAGTTTGTTAACAGCAAGTAGGTTAATGAAATTCGCAGAGCAACACGAATCTACATCTGCGAGCAACGAGACGGGTCAGCAAACTTGCTAACAACTGAAAGATCAGCGATATCTGCCAGGCGAGAAGGGTCAATAAATTTTGCAAAGCAAGAGTGTCGACGAAGTTTGGAGAGCAAAAAGGTCGAAGGAATTTACAGAGCAAGAGTGGTCAGTAAAGCGACCACAATCCAAAGATTCCCCAATGAACCAGATAGACAGATGACGGAAGCTAGCGGAATTGACTGGCAACATGACGTACCTCCTGCCCTTCTCCTCTTTTTTTTTTCCACCAGCCCTCTTCCCCTCCCCTTCTCCGAAACCCTTCCATCACCATCCTGCCTCCTCCATTGATGTATCTAGCTATGTTACTAGACTATAAGTACTAGAACATAATTCAAAGGCCGAAATATGTTTTGGATATGGGAACATCTCATTCTGTCAACGTGTTCGACTTATCAGGCTGAGCAAATATAAGACTATAAATGCCTTCACGATCCTGCCCCTTCCTATCGTCGTGAAAATGTCTTTGTCCTACACCCCATTCGGTTGTGTTCGCTTTGCGGCTGACCCACTCTCCTTCAGAAATTCTCAGGTTTAAACAATGTAGTGTCGAAAATCGCACTGATTTTCCTTCCAAAACAACTTATTGTCAGAATTCATATTTTCGTGTGTCCACCTGTTTAAGTGTTACAACTTTTATTGCAATGTTCTTTGAGCACAATTTCATTAAGTCAGTTATAAGGGTTTTTGTGTGTGGTCTTCACAATATCAAGTCCAGATAATTTACATCACATCAGTTTACAAACCTGTCAGTTTCTCGTCTGTACTCAGTATCGTCACTATTAGAAATCAGCTCTGTCAATCCAGAATCATATGCAAACTTAAACAGGGGCGCATGCCTTTTTTTTTTGTCGAACTTCAACACTCAGCCGTGAACCGAGTAAACAGAAATGGCGAGACCACTGTACCTTGTAGTGTACCGGTTTCTGTTAAAGAAGCAGCGGAGGAAAAGCAATCATTTAACTTCACAAATTGAGATTTTTTTAGTAAGATAATCTATGACTCCCACAATAGAACAATCGTGTCCCATTTGCATGAGCTTCTTTGCTAAAAGATGAGGCCGATTAGAATCAAACGCTCCAGAAAGATCAAAGAACGTAAAGCAAACACAGACACTTGGTTTATCAAAATGTTTATATACTTTGTTCTGGACAAAAAGTACAGCATCGTACACCTGTTACTCCTGTGTGCAAAGTGCATGGGATCTTAGAAGGCTTTGACAGACTCCTGCAGGTAGAGCAGCATCACACTCGCAAAGACTTTCATCGCTGCAGACGTTACGCGGCAGAGTGACGGTTACTGGCGACTGGAGATGGGGAGACGCTTTGAACCGTTGGATGTCAACCCGTGGTGGAATTTTCAGATGGCAGTGTGTCTTGCTCTGTTCATTGTAGCCAGGGTTGACGAGTTCAGCCCCCGAACAGTGAACAATGAATGATATTCATTCGCTTTCACCCCTTTTGGGCAATGGACAAGCAGTCGTCGTCGTGAATAACAATGATTAAAAAAAAGGTCAGTCATGCAATTCACATTGTTGGAAAGTTAAAGGCAGAATTAATGTGTTTTTTAAATCAAGAAACTCTTTCATTCACAAGTAGAGCCAATTAAAGCAGCATTTCCTCTATATCTGGGTATCTGGCAAAGTAGGTGAGAGAGCCAGCGATGGCAATAGTTTAAAGGGGTTCTCAGGATTATTTCTAAAGGGTGAACTATTCCTTTTGACCCCTACTTGTCTGATAAAAGAATTGGTACTTTGTCTCTCTCACTCCGTCTGCATTTTGGTACTCTTTGTCACATTTCTGTGCAAACTTTAATGATGCACTCGCCAGTATTAGAGAGAGAGAGAGAGAGAGAGAGAGAGAGAGAGAGAGAGAGAGAGAGTGAGAGAGAGAGAGAGCACGTGTGTGCATCCATCTCTCTCTCTCTGTCTCTCTGTCTCTGTCTCTGTCTCTGTCTCTGTCTCTCTCTCTCTCTCTCTCTCTCTCTCTCTCTCTCTCTCTGTGAACAGCACCATCTCTATCTCTTCGTGTCATTATCTATGTGTAGAGAGATATTCAAACAATATTTTTGAGCATTTAACCACATTCCCACTTGAGACGCATGAGCGTACCATCAAACCATTACTGCCCAATTGCCCCCTTCCGTTTTGTCGCCGGTGTACCCCCTTGCCCCCTCTCTCTCCCTCCCCGCCCGCTTCCTCCCATCCTCCCCAGTGATTCACCAAGGGTGCTCAACGCATGTCTTCTTTCCCCGATAATGTCCACTGTCATGGTGGACAGTTGTTGACATGCAGGAATTTGCGCAAACGTGGAAAAGAGAAGAGGCACTGGTCTTATTGGGGGTTTGTTTCGGCTCTGTCATCCTCCAGACTGCTGGGACAGGGAAACATAACAGTCGGAAGCGACGAAATGTTTCGGTCACGGATGGTTCAGAGAGAGAGAGAGAGAGAGAGAGAGAGAGAGAGAGAGAGAGAGAGAGAGGGACAGAGTATGTTATTTTCAGCCCAGCCGACCGCAAAGGGGCCATATTAGGGCTGCCACCCCGTTAAAGTCAACTTTCAGAATGTATTAGAAAAAACAAAACAAAACAAAACAAAAAAAAAACTCACCTCACTGTTCATACATCTCATGAAAACATATTTTGTTGAGAACACACTTGAATTTCGGTAACATCTTTCTTCCGTAAAATCTTATATCAGATGAAAAATGTTGATCTCTTTCAGATATTCTAAAAGCACATCCGGCAGGACATCTCTGAACAAGGTTTTCATGTAGTCTGCTGTAAAGTGTTTATGCCAGGCATCCTGCAAATGCCAACAGTGTTCAGGAACATATTTCATTGTCAAAAGTGCATCGCATGGAATGAATCATGGAGATTCCTCACTTTAAAATTTTTTTTTTTTTAAAGAATATGTGTAAGAGGAGAATCCCGTGTGCAAAACGAGACCATTCCTTCTTTACGGCCGATCGTGGATTTTGATAACAACTCTTGGACGGATTGAGAAGAGTTTATTATCCGCCTGCCAGTTTCATTCCTCTTGCTAGAGATTTTAGGGGTTGAAAAAGTTGGTGCGATGGTCAGTGTGGTAGAGACTGTGCGATACTGGTTTGCTCTTGCCGCTGGTTTCACGCGGACACACTTTGACATATGCCAGTGCAGAGCACGTGGTACTAATGGTTTGAATTGAATGGGTACATAATTTGGGGCTCACGGTCACGAGGTCAGTCTTTCCAGTGACCGCCGCGCTGGTTTGTGGTTACAAGTAACACTTCCTTAAATTAAGCTGTCTTGTCGCTTGGAGTGACCGTTGTTGGCTTTTCTTTAACATGTTCAGCGTCTGTCTGTCTGTCTGTTGTTTGCCTGCCTGCCTGTCTGTCTGCCTGTCTGTCTGTCTGTCTGTCTGTCTATTATTGTTGATTTTTCTTTGTAATGATAAGCATCTCTGTCTGTCTGTCCGTCTGTCTGTCTCTGTCCCTGTTCCTGTCCCTGTCCCTGTCTCTGTCTGCCTGCCTCTCTCTCTCTGTCTTTCTCTCTCTCTCTCCCGTATTATATTCGTGCTGGCACTGTTTTTATGTTAATATTTTTTACTATAAAGGATATGTCTATTGCAATGATTAGAGCATAATAAGAACAGATTGAAAGACTAAGCCTAAACAATCTTCATCTCTAGTTATCACAGCTCAACCAATGACCGTTAACCCGTCAGCTGACAACGAGGCGCTGTCCATCCCCATCCTGACCCTTCCTCACCCATTCTTCTCTGATGTCTCTCATTGGGCAAGGAGCCTTTGATCACCCCCCACCCCACTCCGACCCTATGTCCCCCCCCCCCCCCCCCCCCCCCCCCCCCCCCCCCCCCCCCCCCCCTTTCCTTCCTGAGAACCGTCCAGCACTGGGCGTCTTTGTTTGGAGAACAACGGGAGGGGGAGGGAAGCGCTTTGATCGACTGCTTCCTCCTGGTTACTTTGGGGGAGTTCAGTCACAACAGGGGGTCCCGGAAGGAGATAACAGCGCCGCCATAATGGCCCCCATTGACGTCATCATTCTCGCGGAGTGGTGTTTCCATGGTTCGGAGAGCGGATCGCCTCGGCAGGGTCTGGAGATGTGTTCATCATTCCCTGGAGTGCCAGGCGGTTCTCACACAGCACGGAACGAGCATAGGTTCGCAGCTGCAAGAGTTGTCTCCTCATTAAGCGGTCAGAAACTGGGGAGGCTCTTTCTCTGTCTGTCTGTCTGTCTGTCTGTCTGTCTCTCTCTCTCTCTCTCTCTCTCTCTCTCTCCAACAACAGTTATCAATGCCGATCAATACAAACAAAAACAACTGAAATCAACAAACAAAACGTCAGAAAAAGTGTAAGGATCCCAAACCTGAAATCAATTATTCCAAAACTGTATTCAGTATACATTACTCCAATCGGATGGAATGACATATAGTATACTGAATCATCTACGCTACAAATTATGCAGCCAACTACATACATTGATAAACAACAACTTTCATGATCACTACTGCGGATCTGGAAGCATCAACATTTTTTTTCTTAAAGAGCAGGCGATTTTTTAAATGCTCAAGCACTGACATAATGAAACATGGCAATGAAAACAATGGCAAAAACGAGGCTGTTGAAGAATGCGACCTATAGTTCCAGTTTGTTTTTTTTTAACACCTCGATGTAAATTGTGGTGACGTTGACAATTCCTGACATTGAAGGTGTCTCAACTCATACTCGCAATTAATTGTATTCATGTTGACATTTCATGACACGGGAAGAGTGTAGTCACTGGTCACACATCCAACCCACAATAAATGGTGTTCATTTTCACCGTACATGACATTTGAAGTGTATATTCTTTGATCCTACATCAAACCCACATAAAATGTGTTCATGTCGACAATCCACGACGTGGAACGTGTATAGTCATTAATCCTACATTAAAGCCACAATTTACTGTGAACTTGCTGACTGTTCATGACCCAGGGAGTGTCTAGATATTGATCTCACATTTAAACTCACTGTAAATTGTGTGCATGTTGAGTTCA
>JADBJO010000568.1:427224-429724 GCA_016801955.1 Conus betulinus | reverse complement strand
ATATGTATGTATGTATGTATGTATGTATGTATGTATGTACTATGTATGCATGTGTGTACATACAAGGGGCATGGAGGAGGCTGGCCCCTAAACATGCAACGTGCAGGATCACCGGCCTGTGGACATGCCCTGGCGTTCATGAACCAAACCCCCAGCTATGGGCAAATAGCAGGGCAGATGGAGCTCTTCAGCCTTGGTCGGCCATCCCTCAAGGAGATGGATACTCTGAACAACAAATCTGAACCTCCTGGGGCCGTCCTACAGGAGGCAACTACTCCTTTAAAAAAAAACATTCATCTTAGTCATTGATTTATTTGTCCATCAGCTTTAAATCATGCGCAATGTGGATCTCGAAACTTAGCAGATGTCGTGTAGCGTATGTGAACTAGACCGCACGCAGTGACACATCCTCGATGAAACTGAAACTGAAACTGTCTGGTTCGTTTTGACTAGACCAGTAGTGGAAGAACCTGTTAAGAAGTACAAGCGCTGCGTGCCCCGTTTGTAGTGTAGATGATGTGTCAGATAATGTGTGTTCATCTACCCCAAGCACAGTACGGGACTCTCTCTCTCTCTCTCTCTCTCTCTCTCTCTCTCTCTCTCTCTCTCTCTCTCTCTCTCTCTCTCCGTGTCTCTGTCTCTGTCTGTCTGTCTCTTTCTATCTCACTCACCCACTCTCAGACAGTGATGTATGGAATTTGTCATTACTTTTAATCAAAGCTCTAAGGTTGAGAGAAATTGTGACCTCATAACACTGTGCATTCATATACTTATTTTTCTCTCATATGTTTTTTCAGTGTTATCGTTGCTGTTGCTGCTGCTGTTGTTTAATTTTTTTCTCTGTTTGTTCACTTATTCCCTTCATGAGGGACCATGGCCAATATATTATTAAACCATTGTCATTGTCCTCTCTCTCACACTCCTTCTCTCTCTTCCCCCCTTCTCTGTCTCTCTGTCTCTCTCTTGAGGATTCTAACGGATATGTTCAAATCATGGCTTAGATAAGCATATAACAAAGTACAAAGGTTAATCTTTGAAGGACTGCGAAAAGGAAAATGAAAAAAAAAAACATTTCAGTTTATTTCCATGTTCTTGAACTGAACGCTCTGCAATAAAGAGGACTGGTCAAGTGTTTATTTTTCGTCCTGTTTTTGACAGCAGACATGTCATTCTGTTCTCTTCGTTGGTTGCAGATCAACCCTGTCATTTTGTCATGTTTGGACTGCAGCCGGGTACAGCGACCCTCTTAGGGTAGTGATGTAGCTCTGCTTCGCGTCAGACTTGTCTGGCACCCTGCAGTTGGTAGTTTGGGTTTGCAGAGTTCCTTGTAGGCCGATACCATCTTCAGGTAATTTGGTGCAACCGCACTCTGTACCTCTTACTGAAGGCCAGAGAGAGAGAGAGAGAGAGAGAGAGAGAGAGAGAGAGAGAGAGAGAGAGAGAGAGAGAGAGAGAGAGAGGATGCGAATACAAATCTTTTATTCAGATTAAGGCCAAAGCACTATGCCGATGGGAGTTTCATAAATGCATCATACATTTCTGATTCGTGGCATAATGACATACTGAAAATTTGTAGACATGTTAGAAAAAGCAAAGTACCTCAAGACCTGACTGTCCGATTCTCGTAACTGCTTCATAAATTACGTTGCTAAATTCAAACGTGTTTCTCATACCGTGTCGATAGTAAGAGAATTAGCCCGAAATTACATGGTTCGGTGTAATATTTGGATTGTGTGAGTTTATTCTAAGATCTTACAGAGCAGGACAGCCAAACAAAAAAGAAAAACAAGTATCTTATCTGAGAGAGAGAGAGAGAGAGAGAGAGAGAGAGAGAGAGAGAGAGAGAGAGAGAGAGAGCGCCGTTCTTTCTTTCATTGGCTCGTTTTCTTTCTCTGTATATTGCCCACCACGATGCCCAGCAGTGACAGAGAACCGTGCCATATACACCTCAAGAGCCATATTCTGATTGACTGGTGACTTTCCTACAAAGGAAGGACTTTTCCCGGTGAACGATCAACAGTTCACCCCCTTATCTGACACGTAACCTGAATGACATCACCCACACATAGGACTTTCACCTAAGCAGAGAAAATCACCGAAAACCACATGTTGCACAGATCGAAGAGGTAAGTGACCGTCTGTTCGTCTTTTGTTTTCTTTATTTTGAACATTGTTGTCCTGCCTTAAGAAGACCTAATAGGTCGAAACGTGTCATGCCTGTTTGGTAATTTGTTTGTTCCTTCGTTTAGCGACCCAGTCATTCTGTTTTTGCTCTTGTTACAATTTCCGCCAGCTGTCACACTGCTGTGAAGCCCACACGAAAATATTGACAATGAATCATTTAAGTCAACGTTCGCCTGATTTCTTCTTCGTGTTTTTAATGATTTCTTGGAAGAAGACGTTGACTGAAATTTAATGTGACTCATCTGTTCATGGAATGGCATGACTGTCTGAGAACTGTGTGCGAGTGATTATTTTTGACTGAATGAAAGCGGTCTAT
>JADBJO010000568.1:419724-424724 GCA_016801955.1 Conus betulinus | reverse complement strand
CGAATCTTTGTCTGTGTGTCTGTGTCTGTGAGTCTGTCTGTGTGTCTGTGTGTCGGTGTGTGTGTGTATGCGCCCCCCCCCCCCCCCCCTCTCTCTCTCTCTCTCTCTCTCTCTCTCTCATGGATTGAATGGCATAGCATTAATGATGAAAATAAAGCAAGATTCAAGAAAGATTACATATGTTCACGCCAGCGGCTGTCATCCTAAAACAGCTTGCAGCTAACTGTAAATTCTGAGCGTCTTTTTTTTTTTTTTTTTTAAAGCTTGAGAAAGCTTTTGATTCAATTTGTAGAATACCTTCATGATTAACATTGATAAACAATGGTATGGATGATAAGCTTATATTGCTGTGCAAGGAGTAAGTGTCAAGATGAAGTGCGTTGGTAAAATAAGTGATCATATTACTTGTACGTAAGGTGTTTAGCAAGGGGATGTCTGTGGTCCTTTTCTCTTAAAAAAAATCATTGGAAATAATAAATAAACGGTAGACGGAGAGTTAATTTTTTTTTAACAATATTTGCTGATTGAGTTATCCATTTCACTGGTTGCCGATGACATTCTTCCTTTGTCTAAAAGAGTTGTGGATCTGCTGACACAGTTGAATAGCTTATGCAGAACAGCAATAAAATTGAAATTTACAGGTACTGTGGATAAGTAGCATTGATCTTTTAGGATTGAGGGGGTAGGGGTGGCGGTTTGTGGGTATTTATTAGTACGAGAGATATGGTATTATGATGGTCTACAGATGGCCGTTGTTAACACAGACGGATGTCTTTGGATTTATTTCATAACTATGCTTTGTTTGATGACTCTGGCATGATCAAACAAAGGAGTCATAAAAAGTGGGGATACGTTTTGAAAAACTATTCGTTAAATACACTTATGAAAGCATGTTATCCCCATATCCAGCCAGTAATATAGTATTACAGTCTGAGGCATAAATTGGTGCATGCGTAAAGATGACTTTGAGCATGTTCATTTTTTTGCAGTGACAGTATTTGTCTTTGGAGTTGGATGGCGAACGCCAAATGATTTCTTAGGTGGGGAATCAGGCAAATACTTTATACATTTTGATTTATATGTCAGATGCACTATATATTGATTAGAATTATTTCATACGGATGAAGGTAGACTACTCACTAAAGCACATACGAGTATGTTTGACATGATTTATTACATTGCAAGACAATTCTATTTATATGCATAAAGATTCGGCAATGTTCAGGAAAAACTGGGTGTTGAATGTGGATATCAATATGTCCAATAAATGAAACAGAGATAGACTGACTGCTTTTGGCAGGAGTGGAACCTACCCAGTTCACGGCAAATTTGCAGCATATAGGACATTGAAGACTGCAATCTGAACAAAACCTATGTCAAAATGAACGTAAATAGATTGGTTATGCGGTAGTTTTTAAAGGTTAGATGTAGTCTATCAAATGTCACAGTTCATTGTGTAAGATACTAACAAATCTATAAACAGAATGTAATACGTCGTTTATGTATGACAACAGAGAAGATGAAAAACAGGCTATTTTATGTCCCCCAGTCCAAGAGCAGATCAGACCGTACCGTACGCACCCCCCCCCCCCCCCCCCCCCTACTAACAAACGAAAATATGTTAAGAAATCAAGCAGTTTTTATTAGTCGTTGTGATTTGTGGTACATGCGTCTGGGTGGAATATCTTGATCCTGAAGACGTTCGAAGTCTTAGAAATCGATACCTTTTAGTATTGTTGACACTGAATATTATTCACGCCCTTTCGAAGGGAGCAATGACCTTCATTCATTCATTCATTTCATTCATTCATTCGTTTCTATCTATCTGTCCGTCTGCTTTAGTCTCTGTCTGTCTGTCTGTCTGTCTGTCTTTGTGGAGAGTGGAGAGTGTAATGTTTGAAACTTATGAAGTTGAAAATAAAAAGGGATGGGGGTGAGAGGGTAGGGGTGGGGAAAGAGGTGAAGGCATGCCACGTAGACATACCTCTGCCAATGCTTTTATAATGACTGCAGCTTTATTGGCGAGAACCGATTCAACAAAGTTGAAACGACACACCGGGCTGGTGTACACATCTCTCTTTAAATCGGCTTTCTTCTCCCCCTACCCTTTTCTACTCCTGCTCCCTCTTTTCTTCGCCGTCACGCTGCGTCTCCTCTCTGTCTGTCTGTCTGTCTGCCTGCCTGTCTGTCCTTCTGTCTCTGTCCACGCCTTCCTCTCTCTCTCTCTCTCTCTCTCTCTCTCTCTCTCTCTCTCTCTCTCTCCTCTCTCTCCCTCTCTCTCTCTGAACCTCCCCTATTGTTGTCTGTCTGTCTGTCTGTCTCTCTGTCTCTCTCTCTCTCTCTCTCTCTCTCTCTCTCTCTCTCTCTCTCTCTCTCTCTCTCTCCACGCCCTCTTCTCTCTTTTGGGCGTCTTGTTGATCCCCATGATTGCTTTGTGTGTCTGATAGCGGTATGTTGTTGTGGGATGTTTAGGGAGACGTCGAACCTGTCTAAACATTCTGAGAGAAAGCTAGATGCACAGCGGACCTAACAGCATGTACCACTGCTATCTGCCCGCCGTTTTTGCCATCTCTCCTCTGCCCTCTCTTCGGTTTGTTTCTACCTCCGTCTATCTACCACCACCCCCCCTCCATCCTCCCAACCACTTTCCCTCCTTTTCTCCTCCTCTATGCTCCCTTAGCGCTCCAGCATCTTTCTGGGACTTTCTGTCAGCGTTTTTGGTGAAATCTTTGGGTGTGTTCTTGGTAGTGTCAGGACTGTCAGTATAGACACTGTCAGTGCAACGACTGTTTGTTTTGGCCCTGTCTGTTATGACTGACACAGAACACTAGCCAGACCACACTGTTAGCATCGTAGAATCTGTGAGTTAGTCGTTCGGCTGTCTCAGAACCAATACACAGTGCACGGCAATACATCCCATTGATATCCTGAAGAGCTTTTGTCTTCAGTAGCCTTGTTTGGTCTGTGCTTTTTTTCTTTCCTCAAGCTCGCTTCAGAACGGATCAGCCAGACAGCTAAATGCTTAACGTCGCGAACTCTTGGCCAGGAGGTCGTTGATTCGCTTCCCATAAGAGCTGCTTGATTTTGGGATTTTTTCTGCCCCGACCGGCTCCCATCAAGAGTTAAGTCTGACATGGGCTCAGCTGGGAAAACCGTGACCACACAGTCGAGTTTCATCAACTTGATGGGGGCGTCTCTGAGATTGTTGCTGAAATTTTCTGACCAACTCTGCAAATGCCTGTATTTTTTGCACCTGGTTGCCTCTGACGGTGTTGTTAAAATTTACCTACGAACACTGCAGGTGCCTGTATTTTTAGGGCCTGGTTGACTCCGGGATATCTTATGAAAGGAAGCGTACAGTACAGCCATGCTATGAAGTCTCAGACCAGAATACAAACAGAATACATAGCATCATCTTCATCATTTTCATCCCAATCAATCAGCTTTAAAAACGATGTCTCAAAATCTGTGGCCTTTTATGCCCTACACTAATGGTGACCTCAATTTCGATTACCACTCTACGCCTTTGCCATCGGTTTAGTTCTGTCGGAGTCACCGGCACTGAAAAAAATCGTGGGGACTGTCTTTGGACGGGCGCGGTGGCACCCACACGGAGGAGAGCTCACGCACGCTGGCTCCGCGACAAAGCAATTATTGTTGTCAGTAAGGGCTTAGTAGATGGTGTCCTGCGCGTGTTGGATCAGAACAGGTACTATTGAAAACCATCGAAGTGACTCGGGATCAGTGCAGTGTCTCCGCTGGTGGGTTACCTCATGACAAACTGACATTAACCGCTCTTAGTGGACTGCCGGTGCCGTGGCTGAAATGAAGCGGGCCAAACAGTGGCTGTGGACGGTTAGAGGATGGGGGGTTGGGGGTGGGACAGAATGAGCGGCGTGGGGTGCAGTGCCGCTGACGTGGCACCAATGATGTGAGAGAACGCAACAGGTGGGTGAGGATATGTTTTTCAGAGTAATTTTAATACGTTTTTCTTCAAAAATGTATTTTTTGATGGGTTTAGAAAATGCTACTGACAGGAGAAATATGGGTCTACAACTGTCTTAACAAGACTTTCCATTCTGCTGAGTTAAATAGCGCTAGAGCTTAAACTTGCTCAACGTTAGAGTCTACCATACGCAAGAATCCGCTGACGCACATACTCACTCAAACAGTATAAACTGTGTCCTTACATAGACTCTCCTGTTCACCGATGGTTGATTAATTATGTAGCACACTATCCAGAAAACTGTTGTAGATGCAATGATAACAACAACAACAACAATGATAACACATGCTTATATAACAAACAGGCAATTTCACATAAAACAGCATGTCAATGATACACACACACACACACACACACACACACACACACACACACACACACACACACACACACACACAAAATGCACTCAACAAACTATTTATGTAAAAACAAACAAACAAATATACCATATACACATTTTTCTACAACAATACTTACATTGATAGATGCATACTAGTCAGACATGTCATATAGAAAAGAATGTGTAAAAAAAAAAGAATTGGATGCTTGAAATACCAGTGAAATAATCAAGAAACGCATTGACGCGAGGGAGAGAGAGAGAGAGAGAGAGAGAGAGAGAGAGAGAGAGAGAGAGAGAGAGAGAGAGAGAGAGAGATCTTTCCCATTAACATCGCTCAGGTAGTTTTCTTTGTAGATTCAAAATCAGTCCTACTTGCCCTTGACTCCTCCAATATATCAACACGACCCGACCTTGTGTTTGAAATTAAATATCTTTTATACTGTCTGGCGTCTAAAGACATTTTTATAGAATTTTGCTGGATTCCTTCGCATACTGGTATACTAGGAAATGAACTGGCTGATAGGGCTGCGAAAAATGGTGCCAAAAAAGCAGGGTCATTTTCTGAGCTGAAAATAAAACCGTCAGTAGTGGTGGATGCTATCGTACCCTTGAATCGACTGCACGGAAGAGAGCTCAAACAAATGTTGATACGCC
>JADBJO010000568.1:402224-412224 GCA_016801955.1 Conus betulinus | reverse complement strand
TATACATCTGTACTGATATATCAAAGAACACAGCATGCTATACAACCATTTGTACTAGCAACTAATTCAGTATTTTAAAGAAACAAAGAATAACGTATAAACATCTGTTCTGGTGTCTAATTTCATGTTTTGAAGAAGCAGAGAATACGACAGAAACATCTGTATTGGTGATTACGTATTTGTCAGGGTCAAACTCATAAGAGTAAAACACTTTTTTTTCTTGCTGTTGTTGCACCATGAAAATGTTTTGCGCAAAAATGGGAAAATTAGTACGGTTGGGAGATTCATTCACCCCCCCCCCCCCCCCCCCCCCCCGCCCTCCTGAACCATAAGGAGCTGGCCAATGAGGGGCAAGTACAGCTACAGTGTGTACTGTCTGGAATTCACGTGCTTCAGGTGATCGTGATGCACCGTGTGTCTTATTTGGCGGTCGTGCGTGATTGACGCACTCACCGTCTCGCGAGACTTGACGAGAAGTTTGACCTCAGGGGGCAGGTGGAATTGAGAAGCCCAAGGAAAAGGCTGAATGTCACGGAGTGGGTTCGCCACCAGACGAGTGCAACAAACCTGTTGGCTTCATTTGTACAGGGTTGGGCCTCCGTGTGTGCTGACATAAGAGTCCCTTAGGGGCCCTGCGTTTTGTCCGCAGCAGGGTAGTAAAGGTGTGTTGATCAAGTGAAAGGTTGCAGGGTAACTGGTTCACTCTCTCTCTCCCATTCCAAAACAGGCTGATGAGGTCAGTGTTGGAAGACTGTCATCATATCTTAGTTGACGTCTGTCTTATTCATTTCCTGTGTTTTCTTCAGGGCGAAGCAAACCCAGTAACGACGAATTTGAATCCGATATCAGTTTCTTAATGAAATGATTGGAATGTTTATTGTACACAGAGGTAATTTGAAATATTAAACAAGGGTAATAACGATGGAGAAACAGAAAAAAAAAAACTGAATCTTTGTTGCTTTCCACAGCGATTTGGATGATTGTGGGAAGCTATGCAAATTCTCCTGTGACCTTTGATCTGCGCTGAGTGGTGTAATAACGTTTGTGGGTAAATTTGACTAACAACGGCAAATGTTTACGCGAGGTGGTGTTGTTGTTTTTCCAAACTAAAGAACTTGATAAAATCATGTTAATTTTGCTTTTTTGTTTTGTGCACATTGAGCATACCTTTAGTCTTAAGCCACCATTTGGGTATCCTCCCTTGGTTTAGGCGGACACGCTTGGTAGGGGTTTTTTTTTTTTTTTTTTTTTTTTTTTGCTTGCTGTCCCATCTTCTGTGTGCCACCTCAGTGGCAGTGCTCCCATGCTGCTGTTCGTTCCGACTCCCCTTGTCCACAGCCCCGGCATGGCAGTTCACAGGGAGTAGTCAGAGTGAAGTCGTCATGGGTCAACCCTCCAGAGGAGACACTGGACTGCTGTGGAGTCACTTCGGTGGAGTTCCAGTGGTGCCTGTTCTGATCCAACATACGCAGGACACCACCTACTAAGCCCCCTGCTAACGACAATAACTGCTTAGTCACGGAACTGGCGTGAGTTAGCTCTCCCTCCGGAGGGCGCCCCAAGGGCAGATGTGGTAGCAAGCGAGTATGAGTTAATGTTGTTGTTATGTTTACACTCTGTTTATGTACTGTTCTTATTGTTTCACAGCTGTATTTCTGATAAAATCGTTCTCAGTTGTTAACAACAAATTTAAGATGAGGTTTCCTTCAGCATCACTTTTGTTTACTTTTTTGTTTGCTAGTTTAGACGTGCGCGCGCGCGCGCGCACACACACACACACACACACACACACACACACACACACACACACACACACACACACACCACACACACACACACACGTGTACGCACACCACACATACACGTGAACACACATATGCACACACACTGTACACACACTTGTACACATACACACACTTTGCACACACACACACGCGCGCGCGCGCGCGCCGCGCGCGCACGCACACACGTATGCACACACACACACTGATAAGTGTACACACACCACAGACATACACGTCAACACGTGTGAACACACTTTCTCTCTCTCTCTCTCTCTCTCTCTCTCTCTCTCTCTCTCTCTCTCTCTCTCTCTCACACACACACACACACACACACACACACACACATACTACCACCTATCACCATCAGCAGCAGCAGCAGCAGCATCAGATGATCAGGACAAAATGGATTAGGCACGATCTGTTTAAGACTGTCATAAACATAATCACATAGAGGGATATTTCAAGCCATTGATTAATGTGGAATTGATAATGAGGAACCGACTCTTGATCAAATAAGTCGCGAGGAGAAGGGCAGTCGGTGCTCTGTCTAGAGGTGACTATAGTGCTCTGATGTCCTGTCCTCGATTCCGTGGTGTGAGGGGTTAAAACGATATATGTCGCCAAGGAAATTGTAATGATTTCTCCGAAATGCAGCATTTGGTGGTAGCTTGAAGGAGGCGGGAAAAGTAGCGGCATGCTTTGTGGAGGGAGACAATCTTGATACACTTTTTTTTTTTTTTTTTTTTCTTTCCTTTAATAATCAGTATTTTACTTCGAAACAAAATCACATGATACAAATATGGACTGCTAAACAGCATCCTTAAGTAATAAGAGAACAACAACACAACAACAACAACAAAACACAACAACCATCATGGTCATCATTATTATGATCATAATTATCATCATCATCGTCGTCATTATCAACATCATCACCATGTTATTACTCTGGTTATCAATGGTACTATTATCACTTCTACTTCTACTACCACCACTACCACTACTACTATTACTACTTATACTAATAAATGATAATAATTTCAGTACTTTAATGAGCATCCTGATACACTTTCAGTGGAAACCCGCTCCGGAGGGGAATAAGGGGGTTTGATCAGATGAAGAAATGGAAAGAAAAGACTATAATGGTGGGCACGGGCGTTCACAACAGAACTCAAGGGAGGATAACGAAAAGAAGATGATGGGGGCGGAGGGATGGGGAAACAGTGAAGACTACGTTCTGCTTCAGATGGCATGCTTGGTTCCCTCTTGATGTCGGTGTACCAGCATCACTGACTTTGATGACCATCTGCTTTTCAATGTTAGTGTTGACATGTTGGTGCGTATGTAGTTCTGTTTATAACTTGCTTCCAGCCCCGTGGGTGGCTTTCGTGGGTTGGCTGGACTATAACCAACATCGTTTTACTTGCTGCTGGGGTTAAGGGACTTTGATCCATAAACGGCAATGGCTTCAACGTCGTCCGCCAGACGATGGCTTGTGAAGGCTTGCCTGTGAGGGAAGTAGGCGAGTAGAGAGTGAAGGCGAGGGGATGTGGGGGTGTTTGTGGGTAAGTCGACGAGGACGGGGAATGGGATCTGAGTCATCAGCCGTCAAGTATTGAGGTGATTACCGGGAAACACGTGGGCCACTATCAGACTTTATTTCCCGCAATGCAAAGCGAGGCTGTTGTCCATGGACCTAGTTGGCCCCCCGCAAGGCCTCTCCTCAGTCCGTGATTGAATGTTGGGAGAATCAGTAGTCCCCCCTCTCTTTTGACACATGGCCTCCCTCCATTCAACGGCCATTACCAAGCCTGCCACCTCTTATCCTCCCCCCCCCCCCCCCCCACCCCCCCACGGCACACTGCTTGCCGATTGGATACAAACTGGTGAGTTCATTGGTGTGCTGCAGCTTCTAATGTGGAAGAAAAGGAATATGAGGCGATTTACAGATCGAAGCAAGGTGATTTAGAACATAAGCGAGGGCCAAAGGGAGGAGGAAGGTGAGGGGGGGGGGGGGGGGGGGGGGGGGGGGGGGGGGGGGGGAGGGGGGTGTGGGGGGGGGGGGGGGGGGGGGGGGGGGGGTGGGGGGGGGGGGGGGGGGGGGGGGGGGGGGGGGGGGTACAAGTGAGTTTTTCGAGACCACTGCAACATTTTGAAGAGGCAAGACAAAATGTCAAGTTTAAAAATCGAAAATCACGTTTGAAAGTAAACTATTGATCTACGACAAAAGTTTCTCAGCAGCCACGTATAAGTCAAGAAAAAAGAAGCTGGTGATAGTGACTTAAAAAAATGTAAAAGAGAAGAACAATGAGGAGAACAGGAAGAGAAAAAAGAAGAGGACAGTAATAGCAGTAGCAGTAGATGAAGAAGTAGAATTTCCGGTAGTACTATTAGTATTAGTCGTATTAGTAGTAAGAGGAGGAGGAGAAAGAGGAAGAAGAGGGAGGAAGAAGGGGAAGTTAAAGGTGATGATGATGATGATGATGATGATGATATGGTAGTGATATGATGATGATGATGATGATGATGATGAGAAGGAGGAGGAGGAGGACGAGGACGAGGAGGACGAGGAGAGGGAGGGGGAGTAGGAGGATGAAGGAGTACAACATGCGTAAACAGAAATGTCAGCATCATCTTGTAGCTAACTGATTTTAAAACAGTTTTGTCCAAGACAAAATGCTATGGACAGAGAAGCTGATATACAGAGACAGGGACTGAGACACTGATAGGCATAACATCCCGGTCCCACACATACACACTGATAAGACAAGCGAACAACAACAGATACATAGACAAAACTGCATTGAAACGGCCGCACAGGGATTGCCACAGACTGCCAAATAGACGACTTTTATAACGATTTCACCATGTTCTTCTTAACACATATTCCCCGTTCTGACGTCACGCACAGCACGTTATAAACGTTGCTTCGGCTGAACTATGTTCTGTTTCAGCGAAAGAGCAATCCGCGAGAAAGGAAACCGACTGTGTGAAGACTTTCAGCTCTGGGCCAGAGGGTACTTGTGTCAGTTTCAGTTTCATCAAGGAGGTGTCACTGCGTGCGGACTTGTCCCACGTATACTACAAGACATTTGCTCAGTTTATGAGACCACACTTGCTGCGCACGAATTGCAGCTGATGGATAAACGATCAATGAACAAGGTGAGAGAATTTAAGAAGAGGGTCTCATGGCAATGACTTCGTAGGTGTCTGGATTGTGCTTTTGCCCAATGTGCTGGTCAGACTTGGGTATCTACCAAACATTGTGTGTGTCATTATTATCCTAGTATGTGTGTGTGATGAGTGTGCATGTATGCATGTATGTATGTATGTATGTATGTATGTATGTATCATGTTGTATGTATGTATGTATGTATGTATGTATGTATGTATGTATGTATGTATGCATGTATGTATGTATGTATGTATGTATGTATGTATGTATGTATGTGCATGCTTAGGTGGACATGGGCCTATGTGTGCATGCGCCAGTGTATGTGGTGCGTGTATACATTTGTGTGCCTATCTCTCTCTCTCTCTCTCTCTCTCTCTCTCTCTCTCTCTCGTCTCTCGTTGTGTGTGTGTGTGTGTGTGTGTGTGTGTGTGTGTGTGTGTGTGTGTGCGCGTGCGCGCTTGCGCGCTTGCGCGCGTGTGTGTGTATGTGTGTGCGTGAGTGTGAGAAAGTGAGAAAGTGAGAGAGAGAGAGAGAGAGAGAGAGAGAGAGAGAGAGAGAGAGAGAGAGAGTGTGTGTGTGTGTGTGCGCACGTGCGTTTGCGCGTGCCATGCATATGTGTATGCGTGTGTGTACTGTGGGCTTGTGTAAGTATGTTCCAGTATGCACGCATGTGCTCATGTGTGTGTACATATATGTGTGCATGCTTGTGTGCTTGTGTATAAGGGGATATACGCATGTGTGTGTGTGTGTGTGTGTGTGTGTGTGTGTGTGTGTGTGTGTGTGTGTACATGCGTGCACGTGTGCATGTGCTCATGTGTGTATACATATATGTGTGCATGCTTGTGTGCTTATGTATAAAGGGATATACGCATGTGTGTGTGTGTGTGTGTGTGTGTGTGTGTGTTTCGTGCGTGCGTGCGTGTGCGCGTGCGTACATGCGTGCACGCGTGCGTGCGCGTGCGTGCGTGAGTGTGCGTGTGTGTGCGCGCGTGCATGCGTGCGTGCGTGTGTATGCGTGCGTGTGTGTATGTGTGTGTGTGTGTGAGCGTGTGCGCGCATGTGCGCGCACCAGTCTTTCTAGCTGATGTTGACCATGGAGGAAGAAAGCCCACAGCGGGACAGGGGCGGCCTGCAGCGCTCATGCATCACAACTGTGATGACCTGTGATGACCTGGGGCTGTCCCCTGGTCAACACCACGCCATCTGTTTCACCCAGGCTTCCTTGATGAGCACTGCACTGGGTAGCATGCTTTTGTGGCACTTTTCGTTCAGCATGTTTTCTCTGAAACGATGATGATGGCGATGTCTCTCTGTCTGTACGTCTCCGTATCTGATTGTGTGTCTGTCACTCTCCAGAGGGCATTTTCTCATAACTGATGATGATGTCACTGTCTGTCTCATTGTTCAGAATGATAGTTGGAGTACACTACCATTTAATGAGTCAAATTTCGTCTTAGAATCAATGAAGGCAGCATGTCATTTTGCAGTTCAAAGAAAACTTTTTGTACGAAAATCATCGAAATTAGACGTAATCAAAGTGATCTGACATGATCTAAAACCAGCTAGGAATATTTCTAAAACATTGTTTCGCTATGAACATCATTGACACTTATTGTTGATAAGAACGGTACGAAGACTGCCAAAGATATTCTACAAAAGAAATACCTCTGTAATGGTTGGAAACACACCAACACACAAGCAGAAATGAACACACCAACACAGCAGAAATGAAATGAAATCTTCATTCCATAAGGCCAAGGCCCTCTTTGGAAGAGGGGAACAAAAACAAATACATATAAAGATCATGACAAACACAGACATAAATATACGTTCAAGTTAAAGCAATCTGCCGCGCTGTAAATGCTTGATAAATATAAAGTGCTAATTTTCTGACTGTATTACATGTTCGTTGAGGCCATCAGGAGAGATAAACGGAAACCATTTGGATTATGAAAGAACTTTTCAGCTATGAACTTTTCTCTTATGCTTTTTTTTTAGAATGGTCAACATAATGAGAAGTGCATTTCGTTTTTGACTGCAACTTTACATATCGTCTACAAATTAAGTCTACAAATTAGTTCTGTGGCCTACCGTTTCTATACCTATAATAGTGAAGTGACAAGTCAGAAATGCCAAATCTAAACTTAGTTATAATATACAGAGAGAGAGAGAGAGAGAGAGAGAGAGAGAGAGAGAGAGAGAGAGAGAGAGAGAGAGACAAAGGACAAACGGCATTACCAAAACCATGCATATGCACAATGCTCACAACACAGACATACATTGCTCATAACACAAATACAGTTTCAAATAAATTAGTACTCGACAACCTCAGACAGAAAAAAGACAGTCAGACACAGTAGCGCAGGAACAAAGTGTGGAGAACTGCATGATAAAAACGCTGCCCCATTGTTCTTTAAGTGGCTGCACATCACCCTCGCTACCCCAACTAATGTCTCAATGGAAGAGAGAGAGAGAGAGAGAGAGAGAGAGAGAGAGAGAGAGAGAGAGACGGAAGTGTGGGTAAACGGTCTCCAGGGAAGAGTACGAGGGAGAGGTGTTACTGGGAAGAGTTACGAGGGGAGAGGGTGTTACTGATTTCATTTCTCGTCTGCCAAATGGCTATTAGTCAGCAGAGCTAAAACACATGGGGAAGAGGGAATTAGATCCAGCCCTGCAGATAACGATCGACCTAACGAATTTTCTCAAACGTCTAGGCCGTTCTGCCCGAGTTATGAGGGAGCAGGGATGTAACGCAATGAATACATCGGCATTGAATGAAAAATTTGCTCAGACATGAAACAAGAGAGAGAATATTGTTGCGCGCATGTGAATGGAAGTATTGTTCAAGTTCGTTGAATCGTGTGATCTCTAAAAGATAAAACAAAAGTTTGTTTTGACAGAAGCACAATGAATTATAGTTTTGTATCAAAGACCAGAGAGCCTATTTTAATGAAGTTTGATTGGGAGTGATTTTTTTAAGCGTGTTTGTCACATTTATTTTTATTATATGCAGTCCAAGATAAAAGGCATTTCTGATAATTCATTTCAGGACTATCGGACAGTTGATGGTGGTTTTATTTTTGGTTGGTTGTATTATATCTGCATCACTGTGGTTTTCAACTGGGGAAAAGTCTGATTCTTAGCAAACGCTTTCTGAAAACATGAGTTTTTGATAACAAATAAATTTTGTGGGATGCAGGTGTCTGAACCACGAGCAGAACTTCTGTCTTTCTGACAACAGTAGTATAGAATCTAGAGTTAGCAAACGGCAGTGACACAAATCTTTGCTTCGAGACCGAAACAAAAGAACTGAACATCTCCACACTTCCATTATCCTTCTCACAACCTAGCCATATCTGCACGACGTATAGCAAATGCCAGTCACCCAGCTGTTGTAACTGTTTCAATGTAGCACATGAAGAATTCTGTCTGCTTTCCACTTACATACGATTTCCTTCCGTTCTGCAAATATTTTAAAGAACAGCTGACGTATTTGTAAATTTTCCAAAAAATTAAATTACATACCTGTTTTCCATTTTTTTTTTTTGTTTGGCATGGTTCCTGTCAGTCTATGTGGGGAAGCTTTTATCATTTTTTTTAAATTTGATAAGCTGAATGTGGCCGCCGTTGTTACCCGTCACAGGTCGGAAATATCTTTGGACTGAAAGGTTCCCCACTGGCCTGCTGACTTAAACACATTGCGTATAAATCCACGCATTTCATTTTGTCTACGTAATTCGGGACTATTTTTCAATGTAATTTTATTGGTTTTAGTCACCTTTATCTATCATCCATGAAAATAGTGGAGAATTGTTGCTCCTAATACTATTTTACGACTTATTTAATTCACTATCATGTTATATGTTTGTGTACCAGCTTTGAGATGATGTTGTTTGGAGCTATTTGTGGAACAAACTGCCAAATACAGACTAAGAACACGCTGAAAAAATTTAGATTACATACTCACACACTCTCACATTGGTATCCCAACTTCACGTCTATCATTTACAGAGTTCCACCACCGGTATCCCAGACAGCCTGTCCATCACTCACACAGTCTCAAACTGGTATCCCAACCTTCCTGTCCATCACTCACACAGTCTCAAACTGATATTCCATCCTTCCTGTCCATCACTCACACAGTCTCAAACTGATATCCCAACCTTCCTGTCCGTCACTCACACAGTCTCAAACTGGTATCCCAACCTTCATGTCCATCACTCACACAGTCTCAAACTGATATCCCAACCTTCCTGTCCGTCACTCACACAGTCTCAAACTGGTATCCCAACCTTCATGTCCATCACTCACACAGTCTCAAACTGGTATCCCAACCTTCCTGTCCATCACTCACACAGTCTCAAACTGGTATCCCAACCTTCCTGTCCATCACTCACACAGTCTCAAACTGGTATCCCAACCTTCATGTCCATCACTCACACAGTCTCAAACTGGTATCCCAACCTTCATGTCCATCACTCACGCAGTCTCAAACTGGTATCCCAACGTTCATGTCCATCACTCACACAGTCTCAAACTGGTATCCCAACCTTCATGTCCATCACTCACACAGTCTCAAACTGGTGTGCCACTCCAGACACAGCCAAGCTTTCGCCATACGGTCTTATGTGCCCTCAAGAGAGAATCCAAAGTTGTAGTCTTTCCCACTGTCAACAGGACTTTCCCTGTGGTCATGTGGGTCTTTCCTCACCGTCACTGGACCTTTAGTACGCAACAAAAAGTCAATCAATTTTATATAATTAGAACAAAATTTACCATGACTGCAACCAAACATTCTTCCATGACAGTATGTACATGCAGAATTCTATCTTAATTATACATTAGTACTTCTTAGTAGGTTTTCCTTATGAGCGTAAAGTAGGTATAAATATTATTGTTTTTAAAACTCATAATATTAATACTGTTGATGCTAGCATACAAAACATGTTTTCTATTCCATTTCCCTCATCGTAATATCGTTCACATATACAGTTTAGGCCTTTCTTCCCTACGTGGTATAATTCTCCGGAAAGCCGTACTA
>JADBJO010000568.1:382224-397224 GCA_016801955.1 Conus betulinus | reverse complement strand
AGACAATCCGTCACCATCACCATCACTATCATTATCACCACCATCACCGTCTGCAGCATCACCATGACCACCACCGTCACCGCAACATTTTCCAGTTCATCACCCGCAGCCACAAATACCAACGCTACCTTCATCATCACTTCTCCCCCCCTTTAACTCCTCTACTACTCCCCTTTACAAAAGCACCACCACCTTAACCTTAACCCCACTCCTCTTTACAAAAGTACCACCACCTTTATCTGAACGCCACTCCCTTTTACAAAAGCGCCACCATCACCAATCATCGACAATTGTCGACAAGTGTTTTGGGTTTCAACGGCAATGCTAACTGCTAACCGTTGTCACGAAAGCCATCCTACTCTACACCCCTTCTACCTCTCCTCCCCCTTCCCCCCTCCCATCACCCTACCCCCCTCCTCCATCACAAGTCAAAGCGGAGAATTGATTACAGTATTTAATCCCCGCACAGACCAGGAACGTCTAGACGTGGATCAGATGCAAAAAAAAAAAAAAAAAAAAAAAAAAAAAAAAAGAGAAGGAAGGTGGAGTAGGGAAAGGGAGGGTAGGGGGATGGAAGGAAGGAAGGAGAGTGAAGCGGATGGGTGGGGGTGGGGTGGGGGTGGGGTGTAACTGGTGTGTCTGGAAGATTAATCCATATGAGACATTATGTTAAAAAAAAAGAGGAATTCTTTTCTAAAAGAGGGTAATTCTAATTGATCCATATTGAAATGATGATGAAATGATTTCAGGGAAATCAGGTTAGCACACGCTTCGGATCAGAGAGGCAAAAGTCAAGAGGGGATGCTGCTTCAAGAAAAAGGCCTAAATGTAAAAAAAAAAAAAAAGAAGACAAAACAATATTAAAAGGGGGCTGGGATGGGAAACGAAAAAAGAATGTACAGACAAAAAACAAAACGAAACAAAAAAAAAACACAACACTTTAAAGAAATGGAAAGGATACTTTTTATTGTTTATCAAAATGACAGTATATGACGTCGAAGAAACCATTAGAGATTTGTATTCATAATCATTTTAGAATGACAGTCAACGACTTATAAAAAACCTCAACAGAATACTTTAATGAATTATAAAAATGCCATGAACATGAACGGGTGTAAAGGAATCAAGAATACTCTGATTGTTTGTTAAATGTATTAAGAAACGACTTAAAAATCGAGGATAGACTTATGAATTGTAAACTTTATCAAGCTGATGATAGCGTGTTTAGAGACATCGAAATTATCGCCCTCATCATCATCATCATCATCATCATCATCATCATCATCGCCTTCATCATCATTCATCATAATCATCATCATCATCATCATCATCATCATCATCATCATCATCATCATCATCATCATCATCATCATCATCATCAGCATCTTCTTCTTCTTCTTCTTCTTCTTTGGTTGTATGCCAAGGTCTGGGTCTCTGGAAATGGTTTCCAAACCTATCTGCCATGTGTCAGTTCATCCTTTTCTTTCTTCTATCTTCCGTTCGTCTTTCCACCTTCACAAAATTGTTTGAGCAAGATCATTTGGCCTTATTAACAGCAATGGAATTTTCTCTTCTTAACTCATGACAGCAGATCTTCACATGCTTAATGTGCTGCTTAATGGTGCGGCGAAGTTGTTCATTGAAGAGATGTTCGGTATATTGGCTTCAAACATCTCCATGTGTAAGTATGGTCTGGCATATGTTTAGGACAATCCAAAAAGGTGGAGATATAAGACATATCAAACAAACATTTGAAGGCTGCACGAAGCAAGGAGTGAACGACTATAATCAGATGAGTGTTGGCATTCTCTTCTATATACCAAATTATGAAATGAAGCGTCAAACTGCAGGGAGCATTATAGTTCCCGCTTTGAATATATTAGTTTACAGGTCTTGTCTCAGTTCCTAGTTGGTATGCCCAGTTTTGCTGTTCGTTCGATGAGATGTATGGCAGATCGTTCACAAAAAACGTCAAGCAGTCTCTGTAATTCAGGAGGACATTTCAGGAACTTCATTCTAAAGTGCCCTCCTTTGTGTGGGTTAAGAAAACAACGGACACCGGAGTTTTACTAGAATTTCCGACAATTCTGAAAACTAACCCTGGTGCTCTCAACAACGGGCAAAGCACTCCTCAACGGCTACGCAATGTTATGGCAGAAACCGGCTAAAATGTTAGAGAAATGTCGTCAAGTGACGCAAATGCTGATCACCTTTCCTGTTCTAAAATCAGAAACATGCGAAAGCAGTGTTATTCTCTAAACATCAACTGCCGGACTTTATTCTTTATACCATTTCATAAATGGCGATGACCTAAATGATTAATCCTTGTCTGAAATCTCTCCCCCCCCCCCAACTTCAACCTCCCTTCCCCACCGGTCCGCTCCTTCTCTCTCCATCCTTTTGCCAGTCTTCCATTTCTGTTATTTGTGTTAAACCATGCTATGTATCGGAGCCAGCGGCACAGCTTCAAAAGCAACTAATCACACACACACACACACACACACACACATTCCGTTCCAAATCTGGCATTAGCAGCTTCTGCCGCCATTGGACTTGTCGAGAAAGTACTATAATGAAGTCAACACAGAGAAAAAGATCAGTCAGAAGTACCGTCATCACGTCGGTTCCGTCCGGGTTTAGTTGTTATTGTCGTCTGCTTGTGCGCCTCGTTAGTCTTCACTGTGACGGACAGCTTGAGAACGAGGTGCAGCAGCACTAGTGGAAAACGCCGGGAGCCAGAAAGGGGGGGGGGGGGGGGGGGGGGGGGAGGGGAGAGAAGAGGATCGATTGGAAGAGTTGGAGAAAAGGGGATTCTGGAGGCGCTGGAACAGAGGAGTGTGCGAGGGAATTGGTGGGTGGGGAGTTAAGTGGAGCGGCGGTGGGGTGGTGGGGGATGGGCGGGAATGAAATTTGTAAGCTCCGTAATATCCATCCCGTTTTTTTTGTCTTAGGAAAAGGGTTTGTAGTATTAGCGACCGATTTAACCCCGACAGTGCCAGGACATTGCCCAGACATTGGTCCCATTTGATATATCCCTCCTCCGCGGCGTCACTCTTGTCGCATACACACAAGCAAGCACACATACACACACGTGCGCGCGCACCGCTCGCGTGCACATACACACATACATGTGTATACGCCCATATATATAGGCACACACATACGCACATATGTACACATACATGTGCAGATGGATGCGTGCAGAAGCATGCTCACACAAGCCCACAGATTACACACACGCATACATATGCACATCTGCGCGCGCGCGCGCGCGCGCGCACACACACACACACACACACACACACACACACACACACACACACACACACACACACACACACACACACACACACACACACACACGTACTCTCACCACGCAAACATACGATGATAATAATGGCACAGTCAGCGTTAGGTACCCAAGGTCTGACCTGGGCATTCAGCTAATATGTAGTTCAGACAAGTGCTAAGCCGTAGCCATGCGACTGTCTTCTTAAATTCCCCATCTTAGTCATTAACTCATTTATCCATCAACGTTAAATCTTGCTCTGTACGGTCTCAAAACTTGCCGAATGTGGTGTAGCACAAATGGACTAGTCCACACTCAGTGACATCTCCGTGATGACCTTCCCCATTAGGCCTGTTAGCTTCTACCAACTATTTATTGATTAAGCGTGTTCTGTATTAATGTAATTCTTTGTTTTATTATTGCAACACTTATTATGTATGTCAGTAAAGAAATTTGCTCGTTTCAAAATCCGTGTATCCCACCATCACTCGGTTCCATACTCACACTATCTCTTTTTAATCTTATCTCTCCTTAATCATTGTCCATTGTCCCCCATCATCCCTATTCTCTTCCATCTTCGCCCCCCCCCCCCCCCTACCCCCACCCACGCCCCCACCCCATCTCCAAAAAAAAACGAAGACAAACACTCAGTTGATGATCCTGAAAGGAAGGAAGTTGAAGAGAGTTGTCTGTGCCTGCCCCGCCTCGTCTTCTTTCTCCAGCTCTCCAGTCGCCCTCCCACCCCGCTCAGCCCGTCCCTTCCTGCCTCAGCACCCGCCTCTGTCAGAGCTCGTGGACGTGGACCAGCCAGATGCCTTTGATCCAGCACTGCCGAAGACCCTAGGTAATTAACGTGCGCAGTCCCACGCTGGAATCGACTGACAGCGGCTAAAGGCGGCAGTCTCTCTCAAGCTAAAGCAAGCGCTCCATCAGGATGAAGATAAGGGCGTGGGTGTCAGAGTGAAGGTGGTCCGTCGTCTGTGCTATCAAGAGAGAGAGAGAGAGAGAGAGAGAGAGAGAGAGAGAGAGAGAGAGAGAGAGAGAGAGAGAGAGAGAGAGAGAGAGAGAGAGAGAGAGAGAGAGAGAGAGAGAGAGAGAGAGAGAGAGAGAGAATTGTTTTTTGTTAAACAAAGGAGAATGAGACAGAGGCGTTGTAATTGTTACAGGGTTCAGAAGAGAACGATGATTCAGTAATCTCTCGAGACAGATCAACGTAACTTCAGTCTAATCAGCTTAACTGCAGAAAGTTGTGAATCAGCCATATTTTAGGGCCTTCAGTACATTTGTTGCTGTTCGCGACAGATTTAGCCACATGACACCCTGAGCAAATATCGGACACAGGAAAAGAGTACAGCACAAAAAGAATGGGTTTCAAAACTGAACTTTGAGGAACACCATGTTAGAAGGCAAAAGCTCTGAGTAACAGCTGTTGGTGCACACAGTCAAGTAAGACTTAACCCAGGAAAGGCAAGGCCGAAGGATTACCTGAGAGATGCCAGCGCACGTGGAGGAAGATCGAATAATCAACAGTGTTAATGGCTACTGTGAGATCTAACAAAGATGACAGACATTCCTAAGGGGGTTTTGTTCTTAATATGAAAGAGGTTGATATTACATAATCCTTGTTTTTGAGACTTTACAAAAAAAGCGCAAATTAAATACAAGTCTGTAACGTTTTAGACTGCTCTGATCCAGAAAAAGTTTTCACTAAAAAATCATCAACATATGTAAATCAGGCTTTTAAGAACATAAGAGAAGCCACCAGTTAACAAGCGATTCGCTTTAACAACACGAGAAGTGTATGCGTCAAAATGTTTGATAATCACACAGCAACGGGGGTGGAAGGAATCGAACTCTTATATCTTTTATAAAACTAGCACCGAAACTCTTTTCTTTCACGAACTACTCATTACAGGCTGAAGACGCTGCAGAACGAAACTACGATATATTCTATTATCAACTGGTGTTGGTGGAACGAAGGCAAAACTAAGTTTGTGACAGGGGAAGTAGCTACTTAAAACACAGAATACTGTTCGTAACATTGAACAACGTTTTGGCTGTAGCGAATGAAAGTATGGTTGATGAGATGAAGGCAGCCTTGGCACGGTCAGCGATGTGAATGATCCGGTTCCTTGCCACTGCCACAGACCGCGTTTGCATGCACTGGGTCACAAACACAGCATGTTCACTCCGTACGCACGCATCTACTCCATTCATTCAAAGGAGAGGCTGGGGAAACAAAGAATCCAATTTTCATGTGCTCCCTTTACTAAAAACATAACAAAGGAATATCCAGATAACGTAACAATCAACATCAAACGAAAATACAATGCGCGTTTTCCTGACCAGTTTTCATGTCAATTTTCCACATACACATTTCTAATTATTTTCCATTTACTTTCTTTCTTGAATGTACATCGCATAAAACATTGCATTTCTCTTTCTTTCTATTTTCAAGATAAAGTCGGTGTAAAATTTCTTTTTCTTTTCTAAAAATCCACCAGCGGGACACAAAATCGCACAAGGAAGACTTAGTCCGGTGGTTGGATGCTGAGGTCTACTGTAGGGAATCAACATTATACAAAATCCCTAGAAGACTTCTGCCTGGAACTGCATCGGTGATCACTCACTGGTCGTTAGGAAAATCCTAAGTTTTCCTCTTCATCCTTCAAGGTTGGAATCAGTTCTTGACCCAGGTCAATAGACCATCTAAGCTCCTGTTTGGTACCATCTAGTGTGCCATAAAGATCAGGAACACACCCGTCCTACAAAACACGTGAGCTTCTCTCACCCATCAAATCAAATCAAACAATAAGGAAAGGTTAGGAATTTAAGTACCATCCACATGTGGTCTAACATCTACGTGTCGAATCCAGTCCATTCATGATAACACACACAACATCTCTTGTCATGACAGCCACCTTGCACACTTGCAGTACAGTACACAAACCGATGGTTCACCACTAGACTATAGCTCTCCTTTACCGCTTAGCATTTTGAAGTTCAAGGCTCACGGCGTTGTATCCAGGATACAGGAGGCGGTTCGACGTCAAGCGGGTGTCGTGGTGAGACGATGTTCATCAAGGATGACACGCAGGACCCGGAAAAGCTAATCAGCGGATGACTGTAGCAGCAGATCGGTCAGAAGGTCAGATTTGAAAAAAAAAACAACTGCATGTCCGTAGTCCTCAGTCTAAAAAGACACCCTGTAGAATCTGGGAGATGGAATATCGCGAGGTGAAGGTCAGAGCTAACACAGAATGTTGTCTACAAGTATGGTTTTGGAACTGTCTACATCAGTTTGTTTTCATATGGATGATAATTCGTGAATTAACTAATCTCACTGACGTCTGTCTCTGTATTTGCCTAAATCTCTCTCTCTCTCTCTCTCTCTCTCTCTGCCTCTCTCTCTACCTTCTCTGTCTGTCTGTCTGTCTGTCTCTCCGCCAACATTCCCTTCCCCTTCTTTTTTCAGTGCTGAAGCTGTACCGTCCGTGTTGGTTCTTTTGACACAGACCAGTCATTGTCTGCCAGAAAATGTTTCACTTCAGCGTCATTTTCCACTTTTCTGCCATCAGCTTGGTGAGTCTGGCGTCCGCTGCTTGTAGCTACAAATGTGTGTGTGTGTGTGCGCGCGCGCGCGCGCGCGCGTGTGTGTGTGTGTGTGTGTGCGCGCGCACGCACGCGCGCGAGTGCGTATGTGTGTGTACGTATGTGTGTGTATGTGCGCGTGCGTGCGTGCGTGTGTGTGTGTATGTGTGTGTGCGTGCATGCGTGCGCGTGTGCGTGTGTGTGCTTTCACGCGCGCGTATGTGCGTTTCTGTGTGAGCGTGTGTGTGTGCGTGCGTGCGTGCGTGTGTGTGTGTGTGTGTGTATGTGTGTGTGTGTGTGTGTGTGTGTGTGTGTGTGTGTGTGTGTGTGTGTGTGTGTGTGTGTGAGAGAGAGAGAGAGAGAGAGAGAGAGAGAGAGAGAGAGAGAGAGAGAGAGAGAGAGAGAGAGTTTGCTTAGATTATGCCCTACAGCATTCAGACCTGAACATTGAGTGACATGCACAATTACCGATCACGCCCCGGATACAGTCATTTCGTCAGCGACTGTCCCATCCCCCAACTCTGTGCAGAAACATCAGAACTTGAGGCTGACACGAGTATGCTACACAGCAGCAACATTACAAAGGGATTTGTTTCACAATGGACGCTTTGGTGTTGGTAGTGGTGGTAGTGGTGTTGTGGTCGTGGTGATGGTGGTGTGTTGGTGTTGGTGTTGGTGGTGCTGGTGTGGTGTGTGTGTGTGTGTGTGTGTGTGTGTGTGTGTGTGTGTGAGTGCTCGCGTGCACGCGTACGTGTGTGTGTTTGTGGGGTGGCGGGAAGGAGAACGGGCTGTTAAGGGCTTAGAAGTTAAAGTCAGTTGTTGACGCACACGCCAGGATTCTGTCTGCACAATGCCCTGAAAAACAGTTCCAGTCAACAAATGTATATGGCAGGCAAAGTTTGTGATGTACGCTGGGAGGTTGTCCCTCCTCCCCCCCCCCCCCCTCAGAAACTCCAGACCAGAAAGATCCTCCACCAAGCTGTCCCTTCCTTCTTCCATGTCGTCCAGTGCCTTTCCAAACCCCCGAAACCACACACACACACACACACACACACACACACACACACACACACACACACACACACACGCAGAGTCTGCATCGAGGAAGTTTGGCTGGTTTCTCCTAAACACCGTTTTCTTTTGTCGACTGGAAAGTAGCACACAGCATTTTCCTGTTCGTCGACTGGAAAACAGTACACACGTTTTTCTTGTTTGTCGACTGGAAAGCAGCGCACAGCATTCTCTTGTTTGTCGATTGGAAAGTAGCACACGGTATTTTCCTGTTTGTCAAGTGGAAAGCAGCACACACACAATCTTTTTGTTAGTTGACTGGAAAGCAGCACACAGCATTTTTTCTTTCATCGACTGGAAAACAGCAGACACTATTTTTTTTTTGTTTGTCGACTGGAAAGCAGTACACACACATTTTCGTGTTTGTCGACAGGAAAGTAGCATACAGTACTTCCTGTTGTCGATTGGAAAGCAGCACAATTTTTTTTGTTTGTCGACTGGAAAGCAGCACACAGCAGTTTCCCGCTTGTCGACTGAAGGCAGCACACACCATTTTCCCTGTCGACTAGAAAGCAGCACACAGCATTTTCTTGTTTGTCGAATGGAAAGCAGCCCACCGCATTTTCTTGTTTGTCGACTGGAAAGCAGCACACAGCATTTTTCTTGTTTGTCGACTGGAAAGCAGCCCAAAGCATTTTCTTGTTTGTCGACTGGAAAGAAGTCTACTGCACTTTCTTATTTGTCGACTGGAAAGCAGCCCACCGCATTTTCTTGTTTGTCGACTGGAAAGCAGCGCACACCATTTTCTTGTTTGTCGACTGGAAAGCAGCAACACAGCATTTTCTTGTTTGTCGACTGGAAAGCAGCGCACAGCATTTTCTTGTTTGTCGACTGGAAAGCAACACACATCATTTTCTTGTTTGTCGACTGGAAAGCAGCACACAGCATTTTCTTGTTTGTCGACTGGAAAGCAGCACACAGCATTTCCGGCCGCCTCGTGCCTGCCTCCTTTTGTGACCCGCCAGCGGATGTGCCGACATCTTTGATGCGGCTTGCCAGGAATGCTGGGATAGCCCAGGGTGTCGGCAGCTCTTGATTGGATCACAGGGAGCGGGGCCCGAGGAGATCGATGCTTTGCCTGACCCTTTCTTTGCTGTTTGACTCACCCCATTCACCCCTCCCCCCCCCCCCCCTCCACTCGTTTCCCCCACTTACCCTCACCCCTCCCGTCACCCCTAGCTCCACCTTCCCATCTGTCCTCTTTCTTGCAGGCCCCCGTGGTCTTTGTTTTCATTGTCTGTGTGTCTGTGGATCTTAAAAGAGAAAGACAGACCAAAAAAAAAAAAAAAATTACAGTTTTCCTTTCTTTCATCTTTCTGTGTTTGACTCATTAGTTATGTTTTTTTTTTTGTTTAATCTGTCTCTGTCCGTCTATCTAACTACTTCTGTCTATGTGTCTGTAGCTGACGTGGTTGTTAGTTTAAATGTGTTTGTCCCTGTATACATTCCTATCCAACCCTGAAAGATTAAAAGTGAACCCTTCCTATTTGAAACTGTATGGTACAAAATCACCACCTCGTCTTATTTCTGCGCTCTTCCCACTATCTGCTCCTTATCACAGACACCCCCCCCCTCTCTCTCTCTCTCTCTCCTCTCATGCACACATACCCCTCCACCATCCCTCACCCCCACGGACCCATGAATACTTACATCTATCGATAATACATCGACAGATATACAACATACTTCCGTTTGGTTTCTCCATGTAGTTCATTACACAGTTTTTAAAAAATCTGTACACTTCTTTCTATAGCTTCTTTCACAGATTTAAAACTCATTCCTGTTTTGGCCCCTCTGTAGTTCATCATAAAGAGTAAAAACCCTACACTGTTAACTTCCCTCTATGTTCCTCAAACAGACATAAAAGCCACTTTACACACACACACACACACACACACACACACACACACACACACCCTTCTTCCTCTGTTTAGTTCCTCGCACAGACATAAAACTCACCTCCGTTCACTTCTTCCTGTAGTTTCTGATACAGATAGAACAGCCACTTCTGTTCACCCCCCACCCCTCCTCCCGTAGTTCATTACACAGATAGAAAATCCTACCTGTTTCATTCTTCCAATAGTTCCTCATACAAATATAAAAACACAGTTCTCCTTGATTCTCCAGTATAGTTCTTGACACGTTTACAAAATCCCACTTCTGTTTACGCCCCCCCCCCCCCCCCCACCACCACTCCCTCCCGCGCCTCGTAGTTCCTTACACAGATAGAAAAACCTACCTCCGTTTACTTCCCCTAGTTGCTCGGCTCGGCTCGGCCGTATAGTTCCTTACATAGTTCTAAAACCACCCTTGTTACTCCCCTCTTTTGTTCCTCATACTGTCATGAAATCCAATTTTGTTTGATTCCGCTGTAGTTTTTCAGACTAAAACGCCACATCTGCTTTAAAAAATTTTCTTTTTCTTCTTTTTTTTTTTTTTTTTTTTTTTTTTTTTTTTTTTACATTGCTCTGTTATTCCTCACACAGCTATAAAAAAAACCCACTCCTGTTTACATTGCTCTGTTATTCCTCACACAGATATAAAAACCCACTTCCGTTCACATCCCTCTGTTGCTCGTCACGCAGCTATAAAACCCATTTCTGTTTGGTTCCAATTCCAATTCCTCACACACAAGAAATAAGACCACATCTGTTTGGATCCTATTTTAGTTCATTACACAGATATAAAACCCAGCAGGTTTTTTTTTCCCTCCACTCCCCCCCCTCTTTACATATTTTTTTGTCTTTTGTTTTCTGTATTTTTTTTTTTGTCCTTGTTTTCTTTGTTGTTGTTGTTTGTTGTAAAGACGGTTTTTCTAGTGGGGCCTCCAGCCCATTTCTTCCCACTTTTCCACTTTTTTTTTTTTACTCCAAAGCATCACACACTAACATTTGTTTGTGTGTTTCATTACTGATCAGCAGCATTTTCTAGCTTTTTCTGTAATTTTGCAGACATATGTAAAACCTGTCTGTGGCCCCCCCCCCCCCCCCCCCCCCCCCCCCCCCACGCTAACAGCAGCACCGCAACCTTACGACAGTCGCAAATGGAGCATTTTGCTTTGTGGTTCGGCACTTTTGTCGATTAATCCCAAATAGGTATGTCGTAATTAATGCGGTGAAATATGGAATTCATCGCAATGAAATGAACAAAAAAATATTCTGCAATAAAACACAATAATGCATCCCTCCTACACCTAATGAGTGAACGAATGCATACCATAGTATCGTCTGCTTTACGCGCGTTCAGTGAGAACCGGGTCACTGTGTGTAAGAGGGAGAGATATATGTTTATTCGTTCCATCCATCCATCCCATCAGTTAACAGCCAGCTACCATCTAATAAATTGAGTAGATAGAATAGAGAGAAGAGAGAGAGAGAGAGAGAGAGAGAGAGAGAGAGAGAGAGAGAGAGAGAGAGAGAGAGAGAGAGGATCTGGGACATTCAGAGAGAGAGAGAGACAGAGAGACAGAGACAGAGACAGAGAGACAGAGAGACAGAACAGAGAGATCCTGCATGCCGGCAATAAAACAGCATCTTGCAGTGCGTGGGATTTTTGCTTTTAAGGCGCGCGCTGGTTTGAATTGATGTGATGGGACAACACGTGCCATGCGCACGGCTATGGGAAGGAACAAGCAGGCCTCATCCGCAAGGGAGCGTGCATTGCTGTCAGCTTACGGTCAGCTGTTAGCATAAGGAGCCCCACACCCGTCTCTGTTTAACTGCCCCCCGGTAGTTCCTAATACATGAGGAAAAGGTATAAAACCCACTTCTGTTTGGTTTCCCCTTGTAGGTCTCCACGGTTATGAATGTCGAGTCTTGTTGATTTGGACATTGCCTTTCGCCTTTAAAACAACACACTGTACCATCACCTCTGTCTCACCAGCACCCAGTTACCTGCAGCTAAGTTTGTAATCTATTTTAAGTAGGTACTCGAAGTCTGACCAGCGCGCTGGGCTAATGCCTAGGCCAGATATCTGCTAAGTCGTAGCCCCAAGACTCTTTTCTTAAATCATCTCATCTTAATCATTAATTCATTCATCCATCAGCTTTAAATCATGCGCAGTGTGTGGTCTCAAAACTTACGGGGATGTGGTGTAGCGTATATGGACCAGTCCGTGCACGCAGCGACACCTCCTCCATGAAACTGAAACTGAAATTGTAATTCTTCCGACCCCTTCTTCACCATTCATACAATTCAGCCCCAGTCGTCTTCTCCAAAAACTTTTCGTCCCATACACGACATGGCAACATCAGTGAGAGTTTTGCTGGAATCAGGAGACGGAAGACATTAAAATCAGAGGTTGCTGATATAGCAAGAGGAACTGTTGTAACTAGGAATTCTGTAAAATTAAAATAGTTCACACAGCCGGAGGAACAGCCAAAAGGGGTCGTTATATCACACTGAAATGATTCACATAGCAAGAGAAAACAGCTGAAAGGGGTTGTTCTATAACGTTGAAATAATTTACATAGCAAAAAAAAAAAAAAAAAAAAAAAAAAAAAAAAAAAAAAAAAGCTGAAACGTTCGTTCTATGGCGCTGAAAAAAAAAAAAACTCACACAGCAAGAGAAATAACTGAAAGAGATCGTTCTCTGTAACACTGAAATAAATCACACAGCAGGAGGAACAATTGAAAGGGGGTTTGTTCCATAACATGAACATCATTCAAAAATCGCAAGAGAAAGAGTTGACGGGGATCGTTCTATAATACTGAAAGAATTCACACAGCAAGGGGAATAACTGAAACAGGTCGTTCTGTAACACTGAAATAATTCACACAGCAAGAGAAACAGTTGACACTGGTCACTCTATAACACTGAAACAATTCACACAGCAAGAGGAAACTGTTGAAAGGGGTCGTTTTAAAACACTGAGATAGCTCACACAGCAAGAGAAACAGCTGAAAAGGGATAACTCTGTAACACTTCATATACAGTTCACACAGTAAGAGGAACAGCCGAAGGATTCGTTCTATGACACTGAGATAGTTCACATGGCAAGAGAAACAGCTAAACAGGGAGCTCTGTAACACTTATACAGTTCACACAGTAAGAGAAGGAGCCGAAGGATTCGTTCTATAACTGAGATAGTTCACACGGCAAGAGAAACAGCTGCAAGGGATCGTACTGTCATAAGTGAGGGAAGGACTCACCAGTACGTCACAAGGTGAGGGAAGAAGTCACCGGTGTCTTCAAGTGCTGAGAGACGTCAGTAGTATCCACACAGGTGAGGGAAGGAGTCATCAGTTTCACTCAGCAGGTGAGGAAAGGAACCACCAGACTCAACGGGTGAGGGAAGGAGTCGTCAGTTTCAACAGGTGAGGGACGAGGTCACCAGTATCATCAGATGAGGGAAGAGTCACCAGTAACATCAGGTGAGGGAAGGAGTCAGCAGTAACATCAGGTGAGGGAAGGAGTCAGCAGTAACATGAGGTGAGGGAAGAAGTCACCAGTGACATCACGTGAGGGAAGAAGTCACCAGTAACATCAGTGTGAGGGAAGGAGTCACCAGTAACATCAGGTGAGGGAAGAAAGTCACCGGTAACATCAGGTGAGGGAAGGAAGTCACCAGTAACATCAGGTGAGGGAAGGAGTCACCAATAACATCAGGTGAGGGAAGGAGTCACCAGTAACATCAGGTGAGGGAAGGAGTCAGCAGTAACATCAGGTGAGAGAAGAGTCACCAGTAACATCAGGTGAGGGAAGGAGTCACCAGTAACATCAGGTGAGGGAAGAAGTCACCAGTAACATCAGGTGAGGGAAGGAGTCACCAGTTTCAGCAGATGAAGGAGGGATTCACCGGTGTCGATAGGTGAAGGAAGGAGTCACCGCTTTCACCAGGTGAAAAGGGAAATCACTGCAGGTGAGTCTGCCAGTGAGGCAAGGCGTCACCAACGGGGACAGGATTCGCCAGTGTCACCAGGTGAAAGAAGCTTTCACCCCGTTGTCACCCGAACTGGAGGACATTGTGGGACGTGCTGCCGATTCCATGTTTGTGAAGAGACTGGCAGTAATGAAGGCAGGCAGTTTTCTCTCCCCCTTGCCCTTTCTTTCCCCTTGCAATTATCTCCCCCAAATGGTGTGTAGCTTGAGCAAATAGTGTGACAGCAAAGTCAATTATATTTCAAGTTGATTAACGGAAATGAGTTGTCTGCGGTGACGTCAGTGAACATCGTAATCAGGTTTTTTCTCTTCCTCCTCCTCCTCTTTCTCCTCCTCTTCTCCTCCTCCTCCTCCTCTTTCCCTCCTCCTCCTCCTCCTCCTCATCTTGTTGTTGTTGTCGTTGTTGTTGCTGCTGTTGTTGTTGTGTTGTTGTTGTTGTTGTTGTTGTTGTTCTTCTTCTTCTTTCTTCTTTCTTCTCTTCTTCTTCTTTCTTCTTCTTCTTCTTCTTCTTCTTTCTTTCTTCCTTTCTTTCTTCTTCTTTCTTTTCTTCTTCTTTCTTTCTTCTTCTTTCTTCTGTTTCTTCTTTCTTCTTCTTCTTCTTCTTCTTCATCGTCTTCTTCTTGTTCTTGTTCTTCTCTTCTTCTTCTTGTTCTTCTTGTTGTTTTCTTGTTCTTCTTGTTGTTCTTGTTCTTCTTCTTCTTCTCTTCTTCTTCCTTTGTTCTTCTTTCTTCTTCTTCTTCTTTCTCTTCTTCTTCTTCTTCTTCCTTCTTCTTCTTTCTTCTTTCCTTTCCTCCTTATCTTCTTTATAACTTTCTTTCTTTCTTCTTCTTCTTCTTCTTCTTCTTCTTCTTCTTCTTCTTCTATATAATGAGCCACAAACCTATCAGCCATGCCATTAGAGATTTATAATGAATCTCTGTAACCTTCTTCTTCTTCTTCTTCTTCTTCCCTCTTCCCCCTTCCTCACCCTCCTCCTTCTTGTTCTTCCTCTCCTTCTCCTTCTCCTCCTCCTCCTCCTTTTTCTTTTTTTGCTTTCTTTCATCCTTTCTTTCTTCCCGCATACTTTATTTTCTTTCCCTCTTTCTTTTTTTTTTCTCTTTATTTTCTTTCTTTCTTTTTTTCCTTCCCTTTTTCTTTTTTTTTTTCTTTCGTTCTTCGCTTTAATATA
>JADBJO010000568.1:369724-372224 GCA_016801955.1 Conus betulinus | reverse complement strand
CCTTGTTGATGACTGTAACAGTAGGCTCTGGTCGATCCTTGATGACCACGCTCCTCTGATGATCAGGTACATGTGAGATCGTCCTTCTGCTCCAGGGATATCTGACGAGCTTAGGAAGGTGTGACGTCAACGCAGACGTGCTGACCAGTATCGGCGCAAGACACATCTAACGGTCCACAGACAGATCTTTGCCAAGGACAGGGTGACTCCTCGGAACTGTCTCGAAGCTACAAACAGACTGTAAAATACCGACAGACTGCTTCCTACCACTTCTCCAAAAGACCTTTTCCTGTTTTAAATGATATACTAGGCTAAAGTGAGCTATCCCTTCTTCCAACAAATATTTTACGTTCTAATGTTCGACAGCTTTTCATCGACTTTTTTTTTTTTTTAGGACCAGGTGCATTTGCAGGGCTTTAAACACTCGTCCATGTCACTCTCCTACTTTTACTCCATATAAGGGACCAGTTCTATGTTGTTTTGAACTAGCCACAGAGAATGAAATTTGTGAATTCATTGTACAATCTCTGGATCAAAAATTGCATTTCAGATCCTTATCCCACGTCATCCACACAACTTTGTTGTATTCGAGAGCTCATTCTGCTGATGACCGATACTGTCACTATATCTCTTTTGAAAGCATAGTTTCTCTCAGTTCAAACAAGCTGTTATCACGTCACTGTAAAAAAAAAAAAATCGTGGACTTGCCTGTAATGAGGCAAAAGATTTTCAATCTGTATCAAACTTACCATTTATTTCGAAGGTACTTGAGGAAGTCTTGTTGAAAAGTTTGTTGAAACATTTGTCAGAAAACCACTTTTTCGAAATAAATCAGCCTGCTTATATAAAGGATCGTTGCTACACTGAGTATTCTCAGATGTCTGCAGATGTATACAGGAGTGAGATTTATCCCCACAATTACTACTCTCCCTGACTTCAGTGCAGCATTCGACACACTGAATCATTCTATTCTTTTGAAGAAGCTGAAAATCCCTTTGTCATTCAGGGCAAAGTTTCTCTGCTCCAATACTGCTGTTAACCTTTCACTCTTTGATCACCCTTTTTTTCTTTTTCACACTTACCGTTAATATTATTAACATACAATATTTATCCTCACCACCTTCTTCCTGCTCCAATAGCGCTATTAACTTTTACTCATTGACTATCTCCATTCCTTTGCAACTACTATTACCGGTACTAATAGTACTTTTATTATTAGTGGTCTCAGTAGCACTGTCATCACATCATCATCTTATCAGCACTATCATCATCACCTTCATTTAGAAACACACACACACACACACACACACACACACACACACACACACACACACACACACACACACACACACACACACACACACACCTTCATAACTGTTACAATTGATATATTTACTACTAATACTATCATTGATATGATTATTATTCTTTACAATATTTTTGACATTCCAGCTTACCCCTTTTCCAGCCTCCTGTAGCATCACTATCATGACTATATGGTTACAATCATGATTATCATCAAACTATTAATATACATATCATAGTCATTAATATACTTATTAGATTCCATCCTTCCCATAATTTATTTCCTCCATCCCCTTTTGTTCTCCCTGTCCTCCTCTCCCCCTCCTCCTCGTTTTTTTTTTTTCCTTCCTTAGTTAGTATTAGTATTAGTACCATTATTATCATTGCGATTATACATACTATTAGTATTTTTTAAAATTTTATTTATTTATCTTACCATTCATTTTTTTTTTGTAAAGATATTTCTGTGTCATGCTTTCATTATCAGTACCATTATCACGATTATCTGTACTATAGTTGTTAGCATTATCATCAGTAATACGATTGTTTGTATTGATATGACCATCACTACATTAACATCACCATCCCCATCGCCTCTAAGACTGCTGCCACGACAACCAGGCTGTTTAAGAGTCCTCTAACTCACTGGCCTTTCTCCAACACTACAACTGCTATTGCCATATTATCACCAAAAGTGGTAGTAATCCTGTCTTTATTTATTGTTTCAATATTTTGATCATCACCATTACCATGATTACTATTCCTATCAGTAATATAATTATCATCAATACTACCTTGACTCACACACTATCTTCCTGCTGACAGCCTCATTTTCATTCAACGCCTATCCTGCGCTGAAGTGAATGAAGGTGAGTGATTGCTCGTTCATTTTCGTTGTCCTGTTCGTTTTGTATCTTGCCCTGAAGAAGACCTGAGAGGTCGAAACGCGTCGTGTTTTTGGCTCGTGATTCTCTTTTGCCCTTTTTATTATTATTGTTATTTTTTTAGGGCGGTTCTCTAACATTTATTTAAATTTTGTTTAGATTCCGCTAGCAGTCGCCACACTTTGCAACTAGATCTATGTGTGAAATGCTAATCTTAAACAAAGTGGAGAAAATCAAATAAAAAATGTGTAAAAAGTATAAGAAATAAGTATTTTACATAAAAAAAAAGTAAGAAAAAAGGAGGCTGATAG
>JADBJO010000568.1:354724-364724 GCA_016801955.1 Conus betulinus | reverse complement strand
TCAGCTTCGCTCTCCACTCCTTCTTCCCTCTCCACCTCTGGTCTCGCTCCTCTCCTCCTCCTCTCACTCTCTCATCTCTTCCATCTCCTCTCCTCTCTCATCTCGCTCCTCTCATCGTCCTCTCTCTCGCCTCTCGCCTCCTCTCTCTCTCTCTCCCTCCTCCATCTCCCCTCTCTCTCTCTCTCTCTCTCTGCTCCTGATCTTAGCAAACAATGCTGCAACAGGCAAAGCTTTAGTTCATGCTGATAACAGGAAATGGCATGTCTGAACTGATGTGAGTGCAATTGGAAATCTGTTTCATTTGGACTCGAAGAGAAATTAAAAAAAATAAAAGGATAGAAAAAATCTTTAGATGGAAAGAAGAAGAAAAGAAGCAGAAACATTAAAGATTGATGGAGGGAAAAAGAAAGAAAGAGAGAGAACTTGTATCTAAAGAAATGAAGATGGATGAGAGAAGAGAGAGAGAGAGAGAGAGAGAGAGAGAGAGAGAGAGAGAGAGAGAGAGCGAGAGAGAGAGAGAGAGAGAGAGAGAGAGAGAGAGAAGAGAGAGAGAGAGAGAGAGAGAGAGAATAAATGAATGAATACAGGGGTAACCTTGTTTAAAGTGGGCTCATAAGAGAGCCCAGTGCCTGTAAAGTTTAACTAAATCATATCTTTTATTCTGATTCTCAGACAACTGAGGGAACGAACGGAACGGAAAAAGAAATGAAAAAAAAAAGGGAGAAGGAATACAGAGAGACAAATAGAAAGAAGGCGAAGAAAAACACAAAAAGAGAAGAAGGAAAGAGAGAGAAATAATAAGCCAATGATGATTTCATCAATGCCATAGCCTTTTCGTTTGATTTTTTTTAATGGGGGTGGGGGGGGGTGAGAGGGGGGGTTTAGACTGGGTAGAGGAGGAGGGCGGATGAAAGGAGGAAAGAGGAACAAGCGTTGGGGGAAAAGGGAAAGGGAATGGTGGGGTTGTCTTCCCTCCACCACCAAACACGAGCGGCTGTAGTGATAATCCTGGTATATATAAAAAAGAAAACCAGAAGACAACTGATAGAACGAAAGAAATAGGAAAGTAAGGGAGGGAGGAAACAAGAAAACACAGCAAAGAAGGTGTTCATCTAGAAATTCGTAACAAGAAAGGCGGAACGAAAGAATGAAGCTCGAACGTCACACATAATATACAGCACAACGCCATGGTCTGATCTGGAGGTACTGTCGTGTTAGTGAAACACGATGTCATATAGCTCACATTATGGCCCATTTTGTAATAGCAGTCGTGTTGATGTAACACCATGTCACATACCTTACATTATGCTCATTTTGTCACGCCAGTCTTGTTGATGTAACGCGATGTCACATAGCTCACATTTTGGCCCATTTTGTAACAACTATCGTGTTGATGTAACACCATGTCACATAGTTCACACTATGGCCGTTTTGTAGCAAGTATCGTGTTGATGTAATACGATATCACATAGCTCACATTTTGGGCCCATTTTGTAACAACTATCGTGTTGATGTAACGCGATGTCACACAGCTCACACTACAGCTCATTTTGTAACGGCAGTCGTGGTTGAGGTAACACCATGTCGCATAGCTCATGTCATGGCCCATTGTGTAACACCAGTCACGTTGATGTAATGCCATGTCACTCAGAACACATTCTGGTCCGGGTCGTTACATCTGACTAGAACCATTCATCATCCTCATCATGCATCAACTGTCCCTTAAAGCATGGTGTGGGTGGTACGGGCACCATTTGAACTCACACTCCTCCTTCCTTGTCTATCTTCTACTATTCTCTGAGAATCGCTGAAGGTCAGGCCTCTTTGTTCCTGGATGTTGTTCTCCTGTCTCTTTGTCTGTCAGCCCCCTTTTCCTGTTTCGTCGTCCAGTGCCCTGCAAATGGTTCTTGCCAAGTTGAGTGATGGAAAGTATGTCACCATTCCATTTCAGTTTGAGTTTCTCGATTGCTGTCAGCAAGTTTTCAAAGAGGTCTTATGGCTGACTAGACCTTTTTTTTTTTTCCGCGCCTTTCCTCATAGGCGAATACTCTGTGTTGGAATTGCGTAAGATTTTGAGATAGTACCCCGCTTTAAATGCCTGGACGTTTTGTGTACATCTGCTGCTACGGTTTATGTTACAAAAACGTACAGAAATGTTGATGTGTTTTGTGCGCGCCACAAGTTATTCATCCAGCATCATGGTCCATTCTGTAACCACTGCCGTGTTTGATTGTCACATCATTTCATCCGTCCAGCAGTATGGGCTGCTATGCAACAACGATCGTTTTTCACGTAGCGTCATGCCACTAAGCCAACATTATGGTGCACTCGGTAACAGCTGTCGTGTTTATACAATACCATGACATTCATTCAACATCGTGGTCCGTTTTGTAACAGCTGTCGTGTTTGTACAATACCATGACATTCATTCAAGATTATGGTCCGTTTTGTAACATCGGTCGTGTTTGTACAACAACATTGTCGTTCATTCAGCATTATGCTCCACTCTGTAACAGCGTTTATGTTAGTCTAACGTCATCTCTTTAAATCAACATTATTGTCTGTTCTGACACTCCTGTCGTGCTACTTTTATATGTGACTATCATTATTATTATCATTATTATCATTAATTATCATTATTGTTTTTTTTTATTATTATTATCATTATTTTCACTGCTATTATTATTATTATTATTAGCATTGCAATTATTATCATCATTACTATTATCGTTATTATCATTATCATTATTATTATCATTGTTATTATCTTTATCGTCATTAATATCATCACCATTATCATTATCACCAGTATAATCATGATTATTATTACTGTTATTATTATCATCATTATTATGATATCATTATTGTTGCTGTTTTTTTATTATCATTTTCATCATCATTATTATCATTTGTCTCCCCCCCTCTACATATATATATATATACCCTTTGTATATATATATATATATTATAATATATATACATATATATATATATACATATATATATATATATATATATATATATATATATATTGAATTATAAACAAAGCTTGCTCTGTAAGTTGCTGGAACGGTGCTCGGTACTTTCCTTGGAATTTATTGGAATTTATTAGTTTTTTGTATTATATATATATATATATATATATATATATATATTATATATATATATATATATAATATATCTTACGAGATCCAAGGAAAGGTTTTTCTTGCACAATTCTTAGCCGCTGACAATGCTTGGGTTATTGAACAGCAGAGCTGACCACTCAGACTGTTCCATATCTTTTGATCTCCCTTGCATCCTTAAATGGATCCTCAAGCATAGGCTCAAAGATTGTTCCTTAACATTTTATACTCTTTGCGTATTGTTTTTAGTTTTCAACAACTTTTTTCCTCTCCACACTTTCGTTTTGTTTAATTCTACTACCTTTCGCTGGCTGCTTTGAGGGTGGATGCTGTGTTGGATTCTTTTTCGAACCCTTGGCGGTCGGAACACCACAGAATTATGGACTGTGGTGTGTCTCTATCTGACGCCAAGAGCAAACACACAATCAGCCGTGTCTCCCTGATGAGTCCGATTCAGCGGACGAAAGGCCTCGGAGCAGGCGATACATATAGATCTGCCTTTCGAGAGGAATTGCGATACGAAAGGCCTCGGAGCAGGCGATACATATAGATCTGCCTTCGAGAGGGATTGCGATAGTTTCCTCATGCAGCTAGTGAAGGGTTTTCATATTTATGATATTTTATTTTCCCATTTACTTCATCTTTCAAAAAAAAATTTTTCCTGTCTCAATTTCAAATCTTTGCAGTTTATAATGCTGGAAGAATTGTTAACCTGCACTTGTTTTCCCCCCCACTACTTAATCGTTCAGCATTATATATATATATATGGAGAGAGAGAGAGGTGTATGTGCGCGTGCGCGCGTGCATTTGTCTGTGTGTCTGGTCTGTAGGTCTGAGAGAGAGGTGTGTGTGTCCGTAGGTGAGAGAGAGAGAGAGAGAGAGAGAGAGAAAAAACTTCCTTCATTTCCGAGTCAGTTTTTGCCAGATAATGGTTGAGCACCTATTTATGTCTCTCTCTCTCTCTGTGTCGCGTTATCTCTTCTGTGGGGAATTTCAGGAAGGATGGTGCCACCCTGATGTGTTAATAATGGTCAGTGCTATGGGTTGTCGTCCAATTAGTACAGTCTCTTCTCTCTAAGGTCAGGTTGTGGAATGGGTCTCTCGCGGACTTTCAAAATCCTGCTCAATGGCCGCGCTGCTTTAAGGTCAGTCGTAGACAAGTTGCTTCCCTGTCATTACGGTCAATAATCCGGTCTACGTTTCTTACACCGTTCAGCGCCCTCTCCCTCCCCTCTCTGCCTTTTCCCTGCCCTCTCCCTACCCCCCATGACCTCCCCCCCCCCCCCCCCCCTTGCCTCCCCTCCCGCCCCTTACCGTTCTTTCTCTGTTTTTTTCTTCAGGCGCTTCTGGTTCTTCTTGTTGTGTTTGTTGTTGTTGTTCTTCTTCTCTCTGGTTGTCTTTCTTTCTTTCTCTTTCTTGCTTTCTGTCATGTTCTTCCTTTCTTCATTCATTCCTTGCGTCCATTTTGTCTTGGTTCTATTGGTGCTCTCTCTCTCTCTCTCTCTTCCTCACCCCCCTCTCTCTTTCCGTTCCTCCGTCCCTCTTTCCCTCCTGTCTTTTTACTCACTCACTCTGTGCCCCCCCCCCCCCCCCCCCCCCCCCTCTTCTCTCTGTAATATGTCACTCGTGTACTATGTTCTTTAGTCTATGATCAGTAACATACAGTTTGCAGAAAAGGACATACCATGTGCAAGATAGTTTTTTTTTTTTTTAAAGTCCGTTTTGGAAGTGAAGTAACTTTTTATAATGAATTGTATGTCTGTATGGAAAATTGCATAGTGTATGGAAAAGTGTAGGACGGCAAGGGAAAATTGCGTTGTTTTTATACTAAATGTATGACTGTACATGGAATTGCGTAATCTTATAGTAAAATGCATGACTGTGGGTGGGGCAGGGAAACTGCGTTAGGAAAAAAAAAAAAGTGCACGACGGTAGTTTTCATAGTATGACTGCATGAGAGACATGATTATGTTGAAACTGGCGTCGGTTATCGTGTAAAATGTATGACTGTGCGAAAATTGGCGTAACTTTTGGTAATTGTGTGACTGTGTTTTAAATTGACGTAATTTTTTATGGTTCTATGTATGGCTGTGCGGAAAACTGCATTTTTTTTTTTTTTTTTTTTTTTGTAGAGTTGCGAATGGCTGTATGGGTATTGCTGTAGCTCTATGTCAGAATGTATGACTCTGTCATATTGGTGTATTTTGTATGATTTTAAAAGCGTGATTGTGTGGGAGTTTGCGTAGTTTTTTTCATAGTAAAAGTACGACTGTAAGGGCATTGGCTTCGTTTCTTTAAAGTGAAGTGAGGACTGTATAAGACATTGCGAAGTTTTCTGTGGTAAAATGCATTACTCTGAGAATCGTCCAATGTTCTCTGAGAGCAGGAAATCTTGTTAGCGCATAAATATTTTCACAGAGAGAGAGAGAGAGAGAGAGAGAGAGAGAGAGAGAGAGAGGAGAGAGAGAGAGAGAGAGGTTTCTGGCTGCCTTCAACCTGTGAGATCCAATCGATGGCCGGATCTTCGTGGTTTCCATTATCGATGTTCCCAATGCCCGCCTGCTGAACACACTCCCCCCTAAGGCTGCCCCCACCTGTCTTCATCGCCTGACGCTTCATTCTGGCCATTGGATTCATGGCATTCTGCTCCATAGTCAAGCACACACATGCACACAACACACACACACACGCACGCACGCACACACACACACACACACACACACACACACACACACACCACCCACACACACACACACACACACACACACACACACACACACACATACACATACACGCGCAAGCGCGTGCACTCGTGCACACACACACACACACACACACACACACACACACACACACCCACACACACACACACACACCACACACACACACACACCACATATACATACACAAAACCACACATCATTCACACCACACACACACATACATACACAAACACACACTCATTCACACACACACACACACACACACACCCACACCACACGCAACACACACACACACACACACACCACACCACACACACACCACACACGCACGCACGCACGCACCACCGCACACACATACCACACACAAACACACACACGTACACACAACGCACACACGCACACACACAACACACACACAAACACACAAGCACACACACACACAACACACAAGGGTGGGGCACCACAGATGCTCACAGAGAGAGAGAGAGCGATGGAGGTTCGATAGAGTAAGGTGGGACTAGAGATCAGAGAAGCCGACCAATAGAAGCAAACAAGATATCGACACAGCACTTACTCATATATATAGAGATAAGACACACAAGACACACAGAAACATATACCCATCACGCACATACACTTGAAAGCACACACACACATACACACAAACACACACACAACACACACCACACACACGACACACACCACACACACACACACAACAACACACGCGCGCGCGCATGCATACACGCTTTTGAAAAGCACACACATACACACACACATACAAACACACAGAACACACAGGACGCACACACACAGACAGACACACAAAAAACAGGACATACACAAAAGCAGACTTACTAGACCTGCACATTTACAAACACACCACACCCACACACACACACACAACACACAACACAAACACACACAACATAACACACACCACACACACACACACACACACACACACATACACACAGAGGTAGTTTATCTAACATCAAAACATCTCAAAGAACCAACATATTGAATATATTTTGAATAAAGCACAGAAAACGTTTAAACTTTGTACAGATCATTAAGCAAACAAAAATGGAGACAAGATAAGTAGAGCTTAACTCTCCTATCTTCGAACCAACATGCGCTTATATTAGATTGAGCAGATGAAGAAGTCTTCTTCAGCGCTCAACAGCATCGAGACTTAATAGTTGGACAAAGTGCTAGACTACAAAGCATATGAATTCTTGCGCAAGTTGGACAAAAGCATATGACCCACGCTACACATCCCACATACACATGTAACATTGGACTTACAATGAAACTGGAATCTTACCTTGTGAACGAGTTTTGACAACAATGTCCTCCTCTAGATTTGTTTTAAAGAACCTTTCACAAAAAAGTGTCTGCACAAATAAAGTATATCTTAATTCAGAGACAGATTTTGCTAAAAGAGCAAAAGACATAAAATCAACTAAATCGATTCAGTCATACACGTCTACTGTTTTTAAACCAACATTAACCAAAGTAAAATAGCTGTCCAACCATCCGTTCCATCCATTCCTAAATGGAAACAAACCAAACCAAATTATGACACAAACTATAAAGAATTGAAAAAAAAATCCACCATATCTTTTAAAACATCATGTAGATTCTCATTTGGAAAATCAATATAAAGACAATCTTCAGTTTTTTTTTTTACAGATTTACAGTGTCATTGTGGAATCTCAACAAATGAGAAAGTTGATCAAGCTGCTCGGAGAGCAGCTCGCAATATTGAAAGGACGACTGCACTGAACATTCCGTTAGACCTATCAGAATGTTATACCTTGATTAATAAAGCACCCTTTAACAGTTTCAAAAGGTTATTGAAAGACTTAGATGGTAAATATTATCACAATTGTTTACAACCAAATCCTGACATCCACCCCAAGACTCAATGAGACAAAAATTCGAAAGTCCGATATCTAGAGAGGTAGTAACCTTAATTCGTAGGATGCGTTTACATTCACTTCGAACCAAATACAGCAAAAATGTTAAGTGTGCATGTGGGGAAAATTCTAAGTGTAATTCACCTATTACTAGATTGTCGAAGAGCAAAGAATACAGCACACAAGAATGGTACTAATATTTCACATGATAGATCAACACCACTGACATTACCTGAAATGTTAAACGATCATGCTTTTATTTGGTCGTTATGCCCGCATCTATTACGAAGCCCAGTAGGAATTTATCTTTCACTTTCAACAACCCCTCATATACAAAAAGAATCACACACACACACACACACACACACACACATACATACACTGACTGACTGAAACCAATTTATTGTCAGATTAACTCAAGGTTGTACTGACTCTCTCTCTCTCTCTCACACACACACACACACACGCGCGGGCACACACAGGCACGCACACACACACACACACGCGCGCAATCAGTCTGTAATCACATTAAGCAATCAGACTGTAATCACATTAAGCGGGAAGACGTTAAATTGAAGAAAAAACACACACACACACACACACACGCGCGCGTGTGTGTGTGTGTGTGTGTGTGTGTGTGCGCGCGTGTATGTGTGTGCGCGCTCGTGCGTTGTGTTTTGAAAAATAAACAAACAAGGAAACGAATCTCTCATCAAGGTGTATTTTGATCCTGCACACGTTTCCCCATCTCCACGAAAGGTACACTTTACCTCCACCTTCCCCCCCCTTCCGCCCCATCCCTGTTCCCCTGATTCCAGCCTACAGCAACCTTTTAACAAGTTTCATTCTATAGCAAATAAAATGAGTAAACGTTCAAATCCTTCGCTGCATAAAGCGAAGCATCCCATGCTGTACAATATCAAATGACACATTACAGTGTTGCATGCCGTCAAAGGAAGCCGTACAACACAGTTTGGTGTAATAGAAAGCTAACCCATTCTCTTTGTACCCCCCCCCCCCCCCCCCCCCCCCATAAAGGGAAGCTATTCCATGCCATTTCAAAGGAAGCATACTATGTTGTTTGTTGTAAAGGGAAGCCATTCCACCTTATTTGCTGTAAACGGGAGCGATCTTACGATGTGTTTTTCTTTTTGTAAAGGGAAGCCATCCCAAGTTGTTTCTTTGAAAAGGAAGTCATTCCATGGTGGGTTTTTATTTCGTGTAAAGGGAAGCCATTGCTTGTTGTTTGTTGTAAAGGGAAGCCATCCCATGTTGTCTGTTGTAAGTGGAAGCCACCCCAAGCAGTTTGTTGAGATCATGTGTCAGTCTGCAAAGACATTCGAGCCTTCAGGCAGTGAAGTAATTAGAATAGTTTGGCCCTAAACACAGTAACTTAGGAGATTTTCCTTCTCGCTGTTGTTGTTGCTGTCATCGTCGACGTCGTCGTCGTCGTCGTCGTCGTCGTTGTTGTTGGTGGTGGTATTGTGGTTGCTGCAGCTGCCGTTGTCAATAATGTGTTGTTGTTATTGACGTAGTTTTCCTGTTGTTGTCACATTTTCCGTGCTCTTGTTTTTCTTGTCCTTTTTGTATATTTGATTTGCTCTTGTTTTTTATTTTTGTTTTTGATGTCTTTTTTCTTATTCTTCTCATGCTTCTTGATCCTTTTTTTCTTGTTTCTTCCAGTTCTTCATGTTTTTCTTCTTTTTATGATTCTGTCTCTGCCTCTTTCAATTACTCTCTCTTTCTCTCCCGTTTTTTTATGTTTCACAGTCTGTCTGTCTGCCTGCCTGCCTGCCTGTCTGTCCTGTCTGTCTGTCTTCTCTCTCTCTCTCTCTCTCTCTCTCTCTCTCTCTCTCTCTCTCTCTCTCTCTCTCTCTCTCTCTCTCTCTCTCCTTTTAACATCCTCCCCTAATCCATTACATATTCCCTTCACTGTTTGTCGGTCGTCCATTTCCATCACCCATCAGCCCGAAGACTCTGACCCCCTCCCTCCTCTCCCTGCTATTTCCAGGACACGCCCCACTTTCTCCACAAATTCCACCCTCCATATATACGCCCGTGGATCCAGCAGAGCCAGGCAGCAAGAATCTAGAACTGCCCATCCGTCTGGACAGAAATTGATGCGGAGATGATGAAACTCAGCTGGAGTCGGTTCTGCCAATCACTGGTAGTGATCATCATGCCCTGAGGGCTGGCATTCCAACAATTCTGCCTGTGGTTCGAACCTGTA
>JADBJO010000568.1:334724-344724 GCA_016801955.1 Conus betulinus | reverse complement strand
TGAAGACATAATCGGGCGGAAGGAAGAGGGGAAAGGTGACATGGAGTGGCGGAAAGGAAATGGGAAAGGAAAAGTTTGCAGACAGGGGGGAGATGAAGGGTTAGAAGTAACGCTTTTACGCAGACGATACTTTTCTTCAGATTAGTGTCTTTCATTAATCAATGAGTTTGTTTGTTATGTCTGTTGAGCAGATTTGTTGACCAATGCTTTGTTTTTCGTTCATTTTCCTTTCTTTCTCCCCTCATTAAAATCAGCTTATATTCAACTTGGTTCGAAGTAAGTTGAAAGGCTTTGTTTAGGCAGGTGTTTGTTTAATCGTCCCACATGTGTTTTTCTTTGGCCTTCACCCACTCTTTTTTGCTTCTCCTCTTTTAAATGATGTTTGTAATAAAGACTCAGTCAGTTGGAAGATTAAGTTTTAATCAGCTGCTTGTTTACTTGTTTCATATGCGCATGATGTAATTTTTCCTTTGACGGGAGCATACACAATGACAATTCCCCAACAGGTTGAAGTGTGAGCTGTCTTTCCTGCTTCTGTCCCGTCGGTTCCCTTCTACCTTGATTCCTCCCTGGTGTGTCTTCCGCAGCTCTTTCTGGGGCTTTCCCATGGGTTCTAGATCAGGGCCTGTGGGACAGTTTGATATGCTGACTTCCTAGGGTTGTGTCTTGTCCGGTAACATTTCCTCTCCAAGACGCACGTGGGGGATAGCTCATTCAGGTCTGTGCCTGTGTTCCGCCTTTCGCCACAAGTCCTTGTCACTGACTTTGTGTCCAGCCATCATATGTTGAAATTTACCTCATACAGCTGCTGGACAACGTCTGTGTCTTCTGCTGCTACCTTTAAGCTCTTCTCACCCTCTCTCAGAACTGTACTGCAAGAGTGATAGAAGCCCAGAAATTGAAATGCACAGACCTCGACTGCGCTGGTTTCTCTGGAGGTCCAGATGTTGTTCAGCATGTCAGAGACATTGTGCACTTTTCGTGTTTGTCACTGAACAACGCATCCTGTTTATGCTATACGGCGAGAAGAACCATGGCGTGTTGTGAGCAACGCGCAGGACCACAATCATATACAGTGCAGCCATTGCGAATGCACTGAGTGAGGCTAATTGGATTCCAGACAGTCAGCTGGGGCATCAGTATGCCGACGGGCAAATGGCGAAAAAATGCCGTTTGAAACGGATCCAGCTTTCTTATGAGAAGGCTGTTTGTTTTGGGTAATAGAACTGTATTAAAATTCAACGTTTTGGGGGATAGTGAAAGGACGGGAGAGAGGCCGGGGGGGGGGGGGGGGGGGGGGGGGGGGGGGGCGGGGGGGGGGGGGGGGGGAGATGGAATGAGACCGAATCATCAAGATGCATGCGCGTATACGTTTTCGCCTTTCTTTATTCCCCCCCCCCCCCCTCTCTTTTCCCCCCACCTCTGTGGCACTCCGCCAATTCCATGGAGCAAACCTGATGCATGAGTTTCATTTGTGGTCGCGCGTTTGTTTCTTTATTTTCCTTGTTTCCTGTTTTTGTTATTTTCTTTTTAAATTAGTTCAAGCACAGGAGAGAGAGAGAGAGAGAGAGAGAGAGAGAGAGAGAGAGAGAGAGAGAGAGAGAGAGAGAGAGAGAGAGAGAGAGAGAGGAAGAAGAAGAAGAAGGAAAAAAGAGGAAGAAGAAGAAGAAGAAGAAGAAAGAGAGGAGGAGGAGGAGGAGGAGGAGGAGGAGGAGGAGAGGAAGAAGAAGAAGAAGAAGAAGAAAGAAGAGAAGAAAAAAAGAAGAAGAAGAAGAAGATCGACAACACAGATTTCAATGTAATGAAAGCAAAATGAAAAAATAAACACAATTAGAAATAATATTTGTCTAGCTCTAAGAAAATACAATTGAACAGGAGAAACTTCATTTCCACACATTTTAGCATCCGAATAACAGCGCTCCTGTGTTTTTTTTTTTTTTTTTGTTTTGTTTTGTTTTTTTAACTTTCTGTCACAGCTATAGCTACAATACTCCCATCCCCTCACCATCTCTCCAAAACTCATGACAAGACACACAAATACACATTCATCCCCCCCCCCCTCACACACACTGCACACACACACACACACACACACACACACACACACACACACACACACACACACACACACACACACACACTCACTCACTCACTCTCTCTCTTGTCTCTCTATCGGGTCTGTCTTTGTGTCTGTTTGTCTCTGTCTCTGTCTGTCTGTTTGTCTGTCTCTGCGTGTCTCTCTCTCATCCTCTCTCTGAAATGCAGTACACAACCTTCAGCCTAACTTAGTCCAGTGGACCACACTTGCTGGTTGGATGTCCAGGTCGATTCCTTTGCTTCTCCTGACGATTTAAGGTTTGAACTCAAGAATCCTACCTTCATTCGTTAGATACCGTCACCTGTCAAATATTACTCGATAACTTCGAACTTCACGTGTCTAACTATTGTCGTTTAAAGCACGTAAAATCCCCTATGAGAGGTTTGGCTCCACACACACACACACACACACACACACACACACACACACACACACACAGAGAGACAGAGAGAGAGGAGAGAGAGAGAGAGAGAGAGAGAGAGAGAGAGAGAGAGGGGTATGACATATGACACGACAGACACCAAGTTTTAACGACACAGTCTCTAATTCAGCTTCCTACCGTTTCAAATTCACGTCATCATTCCACACAAGCGAGATCAATGTGGTCAGGAAAGTGGGGGGTCAGTAAAGAAAAATGTGTATAAATCATTAGCTACCACAGTTATGTTCCCCATGTACCATACACAATGACGCTCTCTGGCTGATGTACTCATCGATCGGAATTCCTACTCTTACGAAGGCGACGTGGTCCTGCAGAGTTATCCCACCTCTCACTACTACTTCTCTCCGTTTGACACTTAAGTGGAGGCTTTTCAAGATAATTTCATATAATGAGAAAAAAGGGGGAGGGGGGGGGGGGGGCGGAGGAGGGGATGGAAGGAAAGAAAAAAAAGTAAAGAAAGAGCATAAAGAAGAAACCAGGTAAAGATATCTGGTGGTGTGAAGTAGTAAGGTGAAGGAGACAAATGGAGATGAAATGAGAAAATGCATGTTCTCAAGGCAAACGACTCGGGAGGTTTCACAATGTATTTATCATCTTGAAGTAAGGTGCGAAAATAATCACCCAGTGGGTTGCTCGTCTGTTTCTATAAGGAGATGGCACTGGTGCGATATATTTTCTCCTTTGCTTTGTGAAAGAGAGACGGAGAGCTCTCTCTCTCTCTCTCTCTCTCTCTCTCTCTCTCTCTCTCTCTCTCTCTCTCTCTCTCTCTTTATTCATACAGACACACACAGTGTTTACAAGTAAAGCAGACAAGAATTGGGATAGGTAGGTTGGATTGAGGATGGGGTAGGGGTTTCAGGAGTTCTTTGTCAAGACCATCATATTCCAAAAATTACAAATATCAGTGATGAATGGATCGAATAAGATGCCATTCTCCCATTTCTCTCCTTTCCCCAACCTTACGCCTAATCCCCCCCCCCCCCCCCCCCCCCCAACACATTCTCAACCACATCCCATCCTCTGAACCTCTGCTTTTTCATATTCGTTTTTTTTTTTTCTTTCTGACACTGGGTAAATGGTCGGCGTGATCTGAAGTACTCCCAGCGCCACTTCACATCCCCCACCACTGTCCTCACACGTGCAGCGCCCAACATCAGACAGGAAGCGGGCTGACAATGTGGGTGACATGAGTTGTGTCCCGTCACTCTCCTTCTCGTCTCTTTATCCGCCCAGCAGGCGTCGTGCCATGTGAAGGGTCCGCCTGACAGCTTGCACGGGACAACACAGACAGGAGTGGCCATGGTGCCATGGAGCACGAGCAGGAAGGGAGGATAGGGGAAGATGGGAGATGGGGGAAAGAAGGGGAGGCGTGGAGACTCCCATGCTGTCGTGCTGTGAAGACTGAGGGTTGTTGGCATTGTACTGTCTGTTCATTCCATGTCCAGGCCTGGGACAATGGACGGACCTTGAGGTTGTCACATGTGGTTTTATAAAGGATTTGGTGCTGCTGTCATGTTCTTTCTCTCTCCATTATTGTTCACTGTGTTTTTGAGAGAGAGAGAGAGAGAGAGAGAGAGAGAGAGAGAGAGAGAGAGAGAGAGACAGAGACAGAGATTCAAGAACATGGGTGAACAGTGCAGTGTAAGCTGAACTACTAGATCAGTACATTTTAGAAACAATTTTTGTTACCTACTTAAAAAATGTAATAAAAAAAACACACACACACACAACTGTAGGCAGCAAAACCAAATTTATATAGATCCTCTAACAGCTGAAGAGGAAAGTGCTCATTTTGATTAGGCATCTGCCTCAGCTAAACCCACTCCCCAACAATCCCCATGCTCCTGTCCCATCTGCAAAAACAAAAACACACAGACACACACAGACACACACACACACACACACACACACACACACACACACACACACACACACACACACACACACACACACAGCAGGTGTCGTGCCATGTGAAGGGTCCTGCCAGACATCTTGCACAGGACAACAAAGACAGGAGTGGTCATGGTGCCATGGAGGATGGGCAGGAAGGTAGAATGGGGGAATGTGGGAGATGGGGGATAGAAGGGAGGTGGGAGTTTCCCATGCTTTCATGTTATGAAGACTGAGGGCTGCTGGCATGGCAATGTCTATTCCATTAATGTTCCAGGCCTGGCGCAATGGACAGACCTTGAGGTTGTCACGATCAGTTTTACTGAGACCATGGCGCTGTTGTCACGTTCTGTCTTTTTTACTATTTTTTTTTTATTTTGCCAAGTGTTTATCATTTCTCTGTCATCCTGATTGTTCTGCACAAAGGCTCTGTCCATCCCGTTTTGTACTGCACAAAGGCTCTGTCCATCCTGTATTATTGTGCACAAAGGCTCTGTCCATGCAATCCTGTATTGTTCTGCACAGAGGCTCTGTCCATCCAAGATTGTTCTGTGTACAAAGGCTCTGTCCATCCTGTATAATTCTGCAAAGAGGCTTTGCCCAACTTTGTGTCGTCCTGCACAACATGTCTGCACAGTGTTTGTCAATATTCATAAACACTCTGTCCACTCTGTTTTATTTGCACGAAGGCCGTGTCCACCCTGTGCTGTTTTGCATTAAGACCGTGTCCACCCTGTGCTGTTTTGCATGAAGGCCGTGTCCACCCTGTGCTGTTTTGCATGAAGGCCGTGTGTCCACCCTGTGCTGTTTTGCATGAAGGCCCATGTCCCCTGTGTTGTTTTGCATTAAGGCCGTGTCCACCCTGTGTTGTTTTGCATTAAGGCTGTGTCCACCCTGTGCTGTTTTGCATTAAGGCCATGTCCACCCTGTGCTGTTTTGCATTAAGGCCATGTCCACCCTGTGCTGTTTTGCATTAAGGCCGTGTCCACCCTGTTGTTTTGCATTAAGGCCATGTCCACCCTGTGTTGTTTTGCATTAAGGCTGTGTCCACCCTGTGCCATTTTGCATTAAGGCCGTGTCCACCCTGTGTTGTTCTGCATTAAGGCCGTGTCCACCCCTGTGTTGTTTTGCATTAAGGCCGTGTCCACCATGTGTGTTTTTGCATTAAGGCCGTGTCCACCCTGTGTTGTTTTGCATTAAGGCCGTGTCCACCCTGTGTGGTTTTGCATAAAGGCCGTGTCCACCCTGTGCTGTTTTGCATTAAGGCCATGTCCACCCTATGTGTTTTGCCCACCCCTGTGTTGTTTTGCATTAAGGCCGTGTCCACCCTATGTTGTTTTGCATGAAGGCCATGTCCACCCTGTGCTGTTTTTGCATGAAGGCTGTGTCCACCCTGTGTCCCACCCTGTGCTGTTTTACATTAAGGCCGTGTCCACCCTGTGCTGTTTTGCATTAAGGCCGTGTCCACCCTGTGCTGTTTTGCATTAAGGCCATGTCCACCCTGTGCTGTTTTGCATTAAGGCCATGTCCACCCTGTGCTGTTTTGCATTAAGGCCATGTCCACCCTGTGCTGTTTTGCATTAAGGCTGTTTCCACCCTGTGCTGTTTTTGCATTAAGGCCATGTCCACCCTGTTCTGTTTTGCATTAAGGCTGTGTCCACCCTGTGTTGTTTTCAACAGAAGCTCTCCCTACCCTGTTCTGTTTTGCATTAAGGCCATGTCCACCCTGTATTGTTTTGCATTGAGGCCATGTCCACCCTGTATTGTTTTTTTATTAAGGCCATGTCTGCCCTGTATTATTTTGCATTTAGGCCGTGTCCAACCTGTGCTGTTTTCCATTAAGGCCATGTCCATCCTGTGTTGTTTTGCATGAAAGCCATGTCCACCCAGTGTTGTTTTGCATTAAGGCCATGTCCACCTTGTATTGTTTTGCATGAAGGCCATGTCCACCCTGTGTTATCTTGCATTAAGGCTGTGTTCGCCCTGTGTTGTTTTCAACAGAAGCTCTCTCTGCCCTGTGCTGTTTTGAACGAAGGTTCTTTCCACTCCACGTTGTTTTGAAGGAAGGTTCTGTCCACTCTGTTTCAACCTGGTCAACCTGCACACACACACACACACACACACACACACACACACACACACACACACACACACACACGTGCACATGCGCACGCCGACAAACAAACGTACACACACATCTTCCACCTCGTTTATTCCCCTTTTGTTTATTTTTGGAAAACGTTATGCCTTCATGACATGTCCATAGAACCTTCTGAAGAGGGTATTCTAGTCTACAGAACTGTCCACGACAATAAGACACACACAGCAACTGACGATCAAAAACCGATCCACCTGCAAACTCAGTCCATCAGGTTCCCTCACACCTATCCTCCAGCATACGTCACAGTGACACTCTGTCTCATCTCCACATATGACACATTTGAACATTTGATGTGTCAACACACTCCTGTCTCTCTCTCTTTCTCTCTCTCTCTCTGTCTTTGTCTCTCTGTCTCTCTCTCTCTGTTCTGTCTCTGTCTCTGTCTGTCTGTCTGGTCTGGTCTGTCTGTCTGCCTGTCTGCCTGTCTGTCTGTCTGTCTGTCTCCTCTGTCTTGATAAAAGTTGAATGTGACAACCTCAAGGTCTGTCCATTGTGCCAGGCCTGGACATGGAATGAACGGACAGTACAATGCCAACAGCCCTCAGTCTTCACAGCACGACAGCAAGTGAGTCCCCCCCCACCCCACCTCCCTTTTTTCCCCATCTCCCACCTTCCCCCATTCTCCTATCCTGCCCATCCTCCATGGCACCATGGCCACTCCTGTCTCTGCTGTCCTGTGGAAGCTTCACATGGCACGACGCCTGCTGGGGGGATAAAGAGACGAGAAGGAGAGTGACAGGACACAACTCATGTCACCCACATTGTCAGCCCGCTTCCTGTCTGATGTTGGGCGCTGCACGTGTGAGGACAGTGGTGGGGGATGTGAAGTGGCGCTGGGAGTACTTCAGACCACGCCGACCATTTACCCAGCATAAGGGGAAAAAACTAAAAGGGGAGAAAAAAGGGTAGTGAGTGGTATGGGGAGAGATTCAGGTGTTGCGTAGTTGTGGTGAAAGAGGGAGTAGGGAGAGAAGGAAGAGAATGACATCTTTCTTTCATCCATTCATTTCGTGCGTATGTGTGTGTGTGTGTGTGTGTGTGTGTGTGTGTGTGTGTGTGTGTGTGTGTGTGTGTGTGTGTGTGTGTGTGTGTGTGACCATCACGGAAAGTATATTTCTATTTGAGGAGCTAGATCAGTAAAACCCACTCTTCTGTGTAATTACATGAATATAAAAACCACTGCTGTGAGCAGGCACATCATTTCAAAGTACACTGTCTTGAGCACTTACATGAACAACCAATCCGTGAGCAGTCACATTAATGCAGTTCTTCTGCCGTGAGTAATCATATCAACATGAAGTCGAGGACATAGAGAAGTCATATAGACATAAATTCGCTTGCCTTTGAGCAGTCACACAAATGTAAATGAACCAATTTTACTATGAACTTGCCAATAAGAAATGATTAACTCTGCTGGTCTCCTAGTAGGTATGGCTCTGGGGCAATACATGTCAACACTTGGCGCTATGACCATGACACGAGCAAGAGATCAGATCTAGACAGAAGGCAGCAAAACCTCGTCACTTAGCAGAGCTGGATCCACTTGGAAAGGCACTGCTGGGAAAACTTCCCAAACTGGTAGAATACCGAAGCCTGAGCCCTAACCAGGGTAAACGTATCAAAAGACTTTAAGTAAATGTTGAAGTCAAAACTGTGAATAAATGGTATACATATGTTTAAACTGATTCTGAAAAATAGTAAATGTAAAGGAAGTGCTTCTGGTAACATAATCCTGAAAGGGAAATCATTCATAGGACCTCTTCTTGTTTTCTCCCTTGACTCTGTAAAGAATCGTCGCGATGCTGCATTGAAGAGCTCTTCACCAGGTTTCTGTATCTCTGTTGTTTGCATGTCAAAATCTGGGGTCTATTCAACTATTTTCTTCAGTCCATTCAGCAACTTTGTCTTTCAATCGCTCTTTCTCGTCTTCCCTGCGCCCCCCCCCCCCCCCCTCCCCCCCTCAACAGTTGCCTGAAAGACTATTTTAACAAGACCATCTTAAACTGAACACATGATTTAGAATGCTGGCCCCAAGATGTAAATTTCGGATTGAAATTGATTCAGACGAGGTGGAGAACGGGCTCACCCTACTTCAAGCCCGGCCACTAAGGGCACGCAAAGGTTCAAGATTTGCGTTCACTGGGGTAAGGTCGTGAACTTTTATCCCTAGCACGTGCCTCACATGAAAACTCGTGGTGGGGGGGAAAAAGTGTCCAGAGCTAAAGGTGCTTCTACACTTGTCAACTCTCGACACCAAGCAACGAAATTGAAATTGATATAATAGCATTTTCTTGACACCGACACGATATTACACACACACACACACACACACGCGCGCGCGCGCGCGCGCGCGTGCACACACACACACACACACACACACACACACACACACACACACACACACACACACATACACACACAACTCACACACACACACACACGCACACACGCACGCACACACGCAATCACGCATGTTCACACCCACGCACGCACGCACGTACACGCACACAATCATATGTGTTTTTTTTTTTTCGTCTAATAACTCTTATAGTGAATAGACGTTACACTAAAGAACTAACTAACCCGTTGATAAATAAGTGAATGAATTTAAGAATAATGATGGTGATGGTTATGATGATGATAGTAGTAGGAGTAGTAGTAGTAGTAGTAGTAGTAGTAGTAGTAGTAGTAGCAGTAGTAAAAGTAGTAGTAGTAATAACAATACTACTACTACTACTACTATTAACAGTAGTAGTAGTGATAATAATGATGACGATAATAATGATAATAATAGTAATAATTATGATAATAATTTTGATGGTGATGATAGTAATAAAAGTAATAATAATCATGACAATGATAATAATGATAATGATAACAATTACAATAGTGATAATAATGATGATGATAGCAATAATGATAATAATAATAATGATTATTATGATAGTAATAATAATAATTATAATGTTAACAACAACAGTAACAAAAATCGACAAAAACAAGAACAACAACAGGAACGATAACGAGAAAAGTAATAATAATGATAAAAAGAAGGAGAATATTGATAATGATAATTAGAAGAAGAAGAAGAAGAAGAAGAAGAAGAAGAAGAAGAAGAAGAAAAAAGAAGAAGAATGATGATGATGACGATGATAATAATAATGATAGTAATGATAATAGTAATAATAATGATAATGAAAGCAATGATGATAATAATAAACCAGCACTTTAAAAATCCAGCCAAAGGAATGTTTTCACACAAAACAGATGCAGCCAATGTAGTTTATAGAAACTTAGGACGAAATTCTCTGCACACTTCTCAAAAAGATGCACAAATGCTTGAAGAACCATCAACTGATTCCCAGAGCTTTTGCGAATGGAACAGAATAATTAAAAAAAATAATAGGAG
>JADBJO010000568.1:322224-324724 GCA_016801955.1 Conus betulinus | reverse complement strand
CATGTGTCACCAGTACAGACAGAGTTACCTTTTGTCAGTTTATGGGCCAAGCAAATAGATCCAGAGTCAAATATTTGAATTGAAGTGCACAACAGAATAATGATCGGGATTTCAACTGTCTGCACTTTTGGTTTCACACCTCTGGGTTGGCATTTGCTCTCTCTGATTGAAACTGTTAAGCTAACAAAAGGGGCTAAACTGCTTTTGGCGTATCCACCGGTGCTATCTGTCCTGTGAAAACGGCGGGATCGCTCTCACTGAACGCGACCTCTTACACCGATTACCTCCCGTGCAGATTTCTGAACATCGTGTATTGAGATGTGTCTTTATAAGAAACACTGACATATAAAACACTGTGGACGGCATGCCAAGTTGGGAGGGAAGGGGGGGGGGGGGGGGGGTCTTTTTTAACAGCCGGTAATTATTTTCAAACAGTATGACGAGCTGATTACGGGGATGGGACAAATAGAATTGCCATGAGAAACCGAGGGGAAAGAACTCTCAAAACTCTTGTTGATAAACTGCCTTCAACGTACACTTGCCCGACATGGCCTGTGGGGTTTCTCTATCCAGAGACACACATTAGGTACTGATAGACGATGCGTTCTTTATGCCACTACTGTCATATTTCAAAACTGCAGCTTGGAATCATTTTAATGGTACTCTCACCTGATCATCTGCGTTCCGTACACCTTTTGGTAAGGCGATAAGATATGCTATCGTAGTTTTGTGTGCTTGTTCACACATGTACACACGCGTTCACACACAAATACAAATACAGACACAGACTCGTGTGGCAGATGCACACAAAGATACACACACACACACACACACACACACACACACACACACACACACACACACACACACACGCCTGCACACAGACAGACAGACAGACAGACAGACACACATACACACACACACACACACACACACACACACACACACACACACTCCTGCACACACGCAGACAGACAGACAGACAGACAAACACACACACACACACACACACACACACACACACACACACACACACACACACACACACACACACACACTTCACTCAAATAGAGAAACGAGAGTAAACAAGATAGAGAGTCAAATAAAAAGAAAAGATGGGAGCAGGATGGAGACAAGGGAATACAGAAACTGATATTCGTTGTATTGGCATCAAGTTTAGAAAATAAAGAAGTATTCAATAACTGAAGATAAACTAGAACCTTGAGTCAAGCTAAGATAAACAAAACATGCACACCTTTATTATCCACTACTGAGTTGTATTTGGCGCATATACGTACTTTTCTGTGCACTGAAGAGAACAAATCAACGATGCACTAGCTATTGTCAAGCTGTAAATAGAATATACTGACAAATATTGTCGTTTGTCGACTTCGTTGTCGTAAGAGTTTACACAGAAAACGACAAACAGACTTCGTGATGATGATCATCGTTTGAGTTGTTCGTGATTTGGTCCTGTGTAGTATTTCTGTTTCTACAGTCGTGGTTATGGATACAATGGTTTTGAATTTTCTGGAGCGCAATGTTAGGAATGGTCGAGGAAGACAGACAATCTGCTCTACTCGAATCATCGCTCCTGGCCTAGTGCATATTTGACCAGACCACAGAGAGAGAGAGAGAGAGAGAGAGAGAGAGAGAGAGAGAGGGGGGGGGAGGAGTTCTCCAGTGAGCGCTATATACGCTTAAAGGTAGCAAGGATGAACTGTTCCAGTAACAATCCTGTTGAGCTCTTCATAGACCGAAACAGCTGCATCTCGCTGGTCTTTCTGGCCTCCACTTTGGAGGAACCTTAAAGCGTACAGAGCACTCATGAAGAAGAGTTTCTTTCCTCGCCCCCTTTCCCTGTAGACGCAGACCTGTCGGTTTAACTGATACGTTATCACTGAGATAGCCTTTGACGCTTTCATTACTCTTTCTCTGGGGATGGAAGTGTGTTAGGATCAGGTGTTTACCACCGTCTCTAATCGTCTACTCTCCTCAGTCTTGAGGAGCCCCCCCCCCCCCCCCCCCCTCCGCTCCCCTTTTGAAATAGGGATTTCCGAAATAGTTATTTTGGTAATCTTCGTACAGTCTTCTGTCTTCGATTGCTGGTCTCCGATGGCCGTCTCTTTTACATTTCCATCTTTTAATTTCTGAACAAATATGTGCATCTCAGTTTAATCAAAATTCTTCGTTTTTCTTTCCCTGAGTGGTTATCTGTGTATTTCATAGAAACGTTTTTCTTTAGATAGGAAGATCTATCCGATTTCAGGGAAGTTTTTTTTTCTGTTTATATAGATGTACTCTTCATAGGTAGGTAACCAGGACCCAGGTGCGAGATTCATGAGTTCCCCAAAGAGCGAAATAACTATCGCTTACTGTGACCTGCACTTTGGTGCAACTTTAAAGGGTACAGAGCACTCGTAGGTAGACAGTTCCCTTTCCTGTCTCTTCTTTGAAGATGCAGGCCAGTCATGTTCATTAGAGTGATATGTTATCCATG
>JADBJO010000568.1:307224-312224 GCA_016801955.1 Conus betulinus | reverse complement strand
AGTCCACTGCATGCACTTCAAATGCCTTTCTCTCTTCACAGCTTTGACAACGTGCTGAGAAAATCCTCTGTTTGTTTCCCTTCCTAGACTCCTGAAGTACATCCTTGGCAGGTTTAAGACACAGGGATTGGGTGGATGGCAAGCTGACTGTATGAAACATTAGAGAACGGTGCAACCTTATTCTATTAAACAACAATTATCGTTTCTCCATCGCTTGCCAGCAGGGTTTAGTAGTATTACTCACTTTAAGAGCTCGATGCGACAGAATTCGGGTTTAGTTACGGCCTTGCAGGTGATTCACTACAAGACATCATAGAAATGGGGTTTATCCCAAGTCTTGTAAAGAAGTCGTTATAAGGCGTGAAGTAAATGAATATATTTTTCTAAGGTCTTGTAATTTCTTGATTGTCAAGCATCATAGAGATCTTAGTTATCCAAGGACGTGTAATTACTTCACTGTTGGGCATTATAACAATCGGATTTATCCAAACTCTTGTAATTACTGCACCATAATGTATAATAATAATCGGGATTATCAGGGATCTTGCAATTAATTTACCATAGGGCACAGCAGAAATCAACTTTGTCCAAGGCCTTGTAATTAATGTACTATCTCACGTCATAGAAATCAGCATCATCCAAGGTTTTGTTGATAATTAACTGTAAGAAATCATAAAGATCGTGTTTGTCGAAGGTCTTCTACTATTGGTTAAAGGCATCATAAGAGGTACTTTTCTGAAATGTCTCTTCAAAAACGAGCGTGTTCAGTGGGCCAGTATGAACGGACTCGAGTGATTCCTTGATCTCAACGCAATGATTCTCTTCCTGGATTCTGATGTGTGTGTGTGTCAATAAGATCTCGTTCACTCGTTGGGGATTCCAGCTGTCTATCGACCCCTGTCAATGACCCTGGACAAGGAATGATGGCAAGATACATGCTGTGGAAGACAAGCTTACAGAACTTAATATTGAAAGGAGAGATTCTTGTCTGTTGTTGTAATGGCTTTCCGTCTGACCTTGTCATTTACCTTGAGTTCCTTGTGTGAGATGCGGGCAACCTTTAGGAGCACTAAGGTTTGAATGCCTGAACCTTCAGTCAAACCATCAGGGTCAATCTCATGGTCGCTGCTCTGCGTTCACCCTGACACCATACAGTGGATGCCTGTCACTTTAGTTAAAAAAAAAAACACGGGAAAAAAATCATGGTCACCATTCTACGTTTATACTGAAAACGATCTGACACAGTGAGTACAAAAAAATATGTTCACTGCGCTGTGTTCATCGTAAAAACATACAGTGAACGACTGTCACAGTCAGGGGTCACGGTCATCGCATTAGCAAAAAACATATAGTGTAAGAAAGTCACAATTCAAATTGTCAATATTGTAGAAGTCGAAAGAAAACACACGATCCATTTGACACAAAACCTGTTCCTCATGGTAACTTCCGTTTTCTTAACGTGCTGAGCTGCAGATCAGTTAATATGGAAACAAACAAGCGGCCCCTCGGTCCCTACTATACCCTTCAGGTATCTCATCACAAGCCCAGGTCAGAGGAGACGAGACGATTTCGGTACAGCCCCTGACGAGGACAAAGTGCATACCCCCTTTTTTAAGGTCGGGGAGAAACAACGTGGTTGGTCGATCGCCGTGGAGAAAAGGGGAGGGAAAGACTTAATTCTGAGACAATGTTGTGAAAGCGACGTGACTGAGAAACGCGTTGAGGATTCCATCGGATTCACTTCACCCCCTAGCCCCACTCCCCACCACGTTCACCCGCCTCCTCCTCCTTTGTCCTTCTCCTCCCACGCACCAAATATTCTAGCTATCAGGGAATCGACTACACAAGCTTGGCGTGGTGCTGCATAATGTAAAGCGTTTTGTATGCAGAGTCAGGGGCCCGCAACCTGGTTTATCCCTACTTCCTGGCCCATGCGGCGACTAGGTGCTCTCCACGTGTGTGTTTCCTATGGGGGAACGTTAGACATTGGTCCAGCCTATTAGTGCAGTGTCAGAGCAAGGTTTAGAATCGTGGCTTGGACAGGGCCTTGTTTCAATGGGGGTCCAAGTTGTTTGAGCCTTTCAGGGACATGGAGGAGAGAAGAGCAATTGAGGTAAAGTTCAATAGATCTTCACCATGCTTGGGACAAGGTATGATGGAAGGCAGAGCGAATCCTTCTTCATCCGCGGGGGGAATCATGTATCTATTACTGCTGGGTGGACAGAAGGTTTTCAAGCCAAGAAATCTGTGAGAGGTTCGAACTCACAATCATCAGATGAGCGGGCAAACACTTTAACCATTTGACGACGGGCCCCTCTAAGAGCAATTAGGCCAGCAGTTGAGTAAGTTCTTTACTAATGCCTGTCCATGGTTTCTTGTCCTGTTTTCTATCTCCTGGCTGTTAGCCTTTCTCTACTACGTCCCGCCAACTGAAATTCTCAGGCACGCCAAAGACAGTCAATGAACAAAAACCAAACAAACCAAAAGTTGCCGCCGTCGTTGTGACGATGGGAGGAGCGGGGTGAAGGGAGGGGCAGGTAGGTGGGGGGAGGGGATGGGGAATGTTTGTGGCCGCCGCCAAAATGACAGATCTTCTTGCGTGGTGGACGACCACGAGCCTGTGACAGTCGGCACGGGGCAGAAACAAGGATTGCGTCACCAGCAATAGTTTGGCAGGCGGCGCTGTTGCTGAGGTCTCGGCCAGACCGCCCGCCCTGGGTGGTTCTTTCATAATGAGACACTGCCTGTAGTCAGCGGGCGATCATCTAGATGACTGGCGAGCCTGAGTGGTCTATCTGTAAGTTAGGACACTGTCTCTTGAGTCAGATTGCTGCTCTGAGTTTTTCATCTTCCACTGGACTCTGTCTTGTCAGACTGGCTACTCTGAGTGGTTTCTACATAATGGAGCACTGTTCTGAGTCAGACTGGTTGAATGAGTTGGGTCCTCCATGATGGGACACTTCCTTCACTCAGACTGGCTGCTCTGAGTGGTCCATCTATAAAGCGACACTGCTTGAAGTCACAGTGGCCGCCCGGGGAAGTGGGGGATTGGGGGTTCCAACCGTTGAGGGAAACTGCTTAACCCCCATGAGTGTCTGTGGGTAACAGGACATTGCCTAGTCCACTGAGTTTCAGTCCAAAACAGGACGCTGCCGTTAATGTCCCGAATGTCCATCTGTAATGGGACACTTCTTGGCCGCTCCGAATGCCCATCCACAATGGGACACTGTCTAGCTGCCCTACGTGTTTATCCAAAACAGGACACTAATTTGCTGCCCTGAGTGTCTACCTGTAATGAGAGACTAGTTGCAGTGAGTGATCATCTATAATGGGACATGGCTTGACCGCCTTGAATGTCCATTCGTAATGGGGCACTGACCTGTCGCTCTGAATGTCCATTCACAATGGGCTACTGCGCTGCTGCGCTGAGTGTCCATTCATATTGGGCTACTCCCTGGTCAGCCCCTGCGTGATTATTCGTAATGGAAAACTGTTTGGCAGCTTTGAATGTTCATTCATAACTGGACACTGCCTGACCGCCCCCCCCCCCCCCCCCTCCCCCGAGTGTCCAGTCATAATGTGATGCTGCCTAGCTGTCGTGGGTGTAAATCCATAATAGGACATTGCCAGATCGCGCTGAATGACCATCCGTAATGAAACACTGTCTGACCTCCCAGTGTTCATTTATAATGGACTCAGTGTTGCTGTTTGAGTGTCCATACGTACAGGAACATTTCCTACACGCCTTTAACGTCTGTTTTATTGAGACCCGAGTATTCATAGACAACAGGGCACTGCCTGGCCACCCTGTGCATCCATCCCGGTATCTTTAGTCCAGGACCAGCGGATGGATGGGGAGGGGCAGTCATCACATAGCATAAACATCGACAAATGTATAACGAGATATAGAGAACAGCAAGCAATCATGTCCTCGTCTCTAGATCATGGAATTCGCTCATTAGTGTAAATTACGTTTGTATTCTTTCAAAGGCACGACATATATTATTCTCAGTAATACTGACTGTTGAGTCAGACGTTAAAACAAGTGTCATTATGCATCCCGATAAGAATTTCATGTCCAACATTCAGAGGGTCGGATTTTGCTAATTCCTTTTAACACCGGATGGAGACTGTCAAGTTCTGTTCACCATTTCTCCAGAGCAGTCATGATTTCGTTGCCGATGATGAACGAATGATGCTGCTGGATTCGCTGTGACAGTTTACATTCCTGTCGATCGGCATCGGCTCATTTCCGTCCTGTCTTCCGATGGACGATTTCATTTTGGCACATGCTTTCTAGAATTTTTGTTACCTCTAACAGTGGCGGATCAACTGCACTATTAGTATGATCAGTTGAGCCGGCAGAAGAATACTGAAAACATTATAAATGAATAAAAGCTGCAAGCATGTGCCATTATTGCAGAAAAAGCAGGTCGGATCCTGCGCCTAAATAATTATGTGCTATCGAACACATTTTTTCAACCTGAGCATCTTTTGCGAGAAAACACTTCCAACATGTGAGATAGATGCACCACATCTTCATAGATTTCAGGAAAGGCTTTCGACAGAGTGGTGGGACACAGCATGGGCCACAATGAAGATGTTTAAAATCAGACAAAAGCTAACCAACACCTTCCAGCAACAATACTCCGAAGCAAGCAGTGCGGTTTGGGAAGGGAATGGTTTATCTTAACTGGTGTTCGTAGGGGCTTCTTTCTATCTCCCACGTCTTTCAGTCTGTTCCTGGAACGCATCATGACTACGCACTTGAGGATCATATACCCCGGTCTATACTTGAATAACAAACGTAACGAATGCTCGCTCTGCAGATGACACAAATGGCCTGGAAGTAAGTGATTAAGAACATGCCCGGCTCGCTAACAGGAGGCGGAATGAAACATAAACAAGATATATAACTTTTCCATCAGCGCAGAGAAGACCAAACTGATGGCCAGCCATCACGGTAGTATGACTACTAATATAGCTACCCATGGACAGAA
>JADBJO010000568.1:287224-304724 GCA_016801955.1 Conus betulinus | reverse complement strand
AATTGCTACGAACAATATTTTTGAGGCAAAACATGAACCATACACGTGGACCAAGAGAGGCCCTGCACTGTTATTCCTTAATATCCAGGCTATCACTGAACATAGTGTTGTACACGTCTGTGTTGTGAGCTACATTGGCGCCTGGTGTGAACGACAAAGGCTGTGAGTTTTATTGACGTCTGTGGAATCCGGAGTCTGGACAAACCAATCACCTTGAACCCGTGACCTTAAAATGGGTCGTGACACACGTTAGAATCGTGGGTCTGACTAATGTAAGCGGCCGTTGACCTCCTCTCTGGAACACTGAAAGTCACTTAGAAATCAAAAACATGAATGAATAAAACTTCGATTGGGGTGAATCTGACCTTGATGCTTGAAGTCGGTCCTGACTTACTCTTATTATTTCTTAAAACTCTTTTTTTTTTTTTTTTGGACGTTTTATTGATATGTGTGTGATGGTGGTGAGGTAAATAATCACTGAGATGAGTAGACAGACAGACAGACAGACCACAAGGCCCTAATCAACCATGGACAGAACATACATCAGGAGGACAAGAACATGCTAATACATTGCGCTGCACATTCTTCTCTCTGTTGGGTAGTGGACTTGGAGTAGATATCCACCAGAAGCACATGAACGTACAAATAGATGTTGCTGTACATTTTCTTCAGAGTTCAGTAATAGACATAGAGGTACATTGATCAAGAGAACATAGATTAGTAAATCACTCCGTGCAGGTTCTTCTGCCGAAAAAAAATGTTTATGCTTATGTTTAAGGCTAGTGATCCATTTAATTGCTTAAAACATTTAACAAGCCATTCATCAAGTACGCAGAATACGTATCTTCTTTCACACGTGGATCATTATTTTTTTTCATTATTCCACGTGGCGCGCGCAAAAGCCTAAAACAGTAATGACCACAAGATCAGGTCCAGTGTCATTCACGTCCTCAGAAGCAGAAGCAGCGCCTCTCTTCCAGCCCACGGATAGGACACCTAGTGACAGTTCTGACAGGGGGGAGTGCAGAGAGATTGGAAAAGGGGGATGGAATGAGCGTGGGGAATGATGGAGGGGTGTGGGGAGTTGGATGTCGCGGGTGGGTGGGGGGTGGGGGTGGGGGTGGGCAGCGATTGTCACCCGACCCCCTCCTTATGGACCATCCTCATTTCAGCGAAGGAGGACGAGTGGTGGGAGAGCAGGAATGGTAGAGAGAAGAGGGTGGAAGAGGGGCAGGAGGAAGGTGATGACTATCTTGTCCCTAAAAGTCATCGTCCCTGAATGAAAGAGCGTGCTGACAATAACGGCCGACATTGATGTATAAGTCTGACTCAGTTAAACCACTGGTTACGTCTCAAGTCTAGGCATACGCCGTTACAGGAACATAATGTTTGTGTTGGTGCAATCGTCGAGCACATGTCTGTCACCGAGGTTTATGTTAGATCAGTGGAGATTCTATCTTCTGAAGACCTTTACTTGACTCCGTCTGTAAATTGTGAAGTCACCATAGCATTTAGTGTACAGCTTCATCAGACTCCTACGGTAAATGCCTCGTGACATCACCATTACTTTGTGTACTCATCTTCACGTTATTCCCTCCGTAAACATCGTATGATGTCATATTACATTTTGTTTACAACTTCATCAGTAACACCTTGCGACGTCACCATTTAGTGAACACAGCTTCATCTCTCACCTCTTCTGTAAGCCCTTTGTGATGTCACCATTACGTGTACACAACTTCACACTGACCATTTCTTTCAATACCGTGTGATGTCATATGGTAAGAATGTGTGGGGATGGAAAGATGGAGGAGTTAAAAAGCAGAGATGTTGGCGGTAAGATGGCGGGGAGTATTTACTGGAGTAAGTGCCCAGTTCATACTCAGACGTTGTTGTTCCTCATCACTAGACACCCAACATCAGCTTGCCATCCCCATTAGCGCTGCCCGTGTTTATAGTATGTCATTCTGGTAGCGTCACTGCGGTGTTCAATATCCTCTCCCCTCGCCTTATACAAAGACTGTTACCTGGGTTGGCTTCCCTTTATTCTCGTCAGTTTTGTTCCTGATAGTGGCTGAGCCTGAACGGAACTGGTTTCTGAAAATGCATCTTGAAAGTGGTTAAAATAACTCCGCCGAGCGACATGGACAAATGAATAAAATAACAAAACACGACGCATGTAGATCTCTTAGGTCTTCTTCAAGGCAAGATAGCACTCAGGACACACACACACACACACACACACACACACACACACACAGAGAGAGAGAGAGAGAGAGAGAGAGAGAGAGAGAGAGAGGAGAGAGGACGAGAGAGAGAGAGAGAGAGAGAGAGAGACTTAAGAGGTCGAAAAACGCGTGACGTGTTTGCCCTTGTGATTCGTTTTTCCATGTTGTTCGACAGGGTTATTTTAACAGCTTTATAAGATTTGTTTGAATTTCCGCCAGCAGCCGCCCCACTTCGCAACTAATTCTGAAAACGTGTTCCCCGACCAAGGACAAACACTCTCCATCAGAGTTTTTTCACCCCCAAAATTTAGTTTGAAATGATTTCACCACTGGCAATGGATTACGACTAAGGACATGCACAGACATCCCCTAGAGAGAGAGAGTCTCCCGGCAGAAGAGACGCGTGTAGTGGCGGTGATGTGCAGTCACGATGGCGCCCTGGGTGGGGACGGCTTCTGCTTGTAACGGGAGGGATGGAGACCATGGCGTCTCACAGTGGTCCCTGGCTTTGTCCTCCTGGCGGCGGAGTCTGGTCCTTGATGGTGCCGGCCGGCAAACAGGCACTGTGCCCCTCCTGTTTGCTCTTCTGTCTCGCTTTGGGGCTAGAGAGAGAGAGAGAGAGAGAGAGAGAGAGAGAGAGAGAGAGAGAGAGAGAGAGAGAGAGAGAGAGAGAAGAGAGAGATAAGAGAGAGAGAGACAGAGAGAGATATACAGAGACACAGAGAGAGAAGAGGCCAACTGGGAGAACGTGAGAGACAGACAGACAGACAGACAGACACACACACACACACACACACACACACACACACACACACACACACACATACACACACACACACACACACACACATATATATATATATATATATATATATATATATATATAGAGAGTTAAAATAGGAGAGAGAGAGATCTGTTTCGAGAGCTGGCTCTCGAGAGAGGCGTTTTAGAGAGAGAGAGCATCCATGTGATAGAGAGGGAGGGAGGGAGGATGGGAGGTGGAAAGAAAAAAAAGGGAGGGAGGGAGGGAGGATGGGAGGTGGGAAGAGAGGGAAAGTTGAGAAAGGAAAAAGGATGGGATGGAAACAGGAACAGATGGATGGAGTGGGGGGGGGGGGGGGGGGGGGGGGGGGGGGGGGAGGGGAGTGTGCATTCGCCAGTCGGAACTGAGTGCCACAAAGTGGGTGGCTGAAAAGGGTGAGGGTTGGGTGGGGGGGGGGGGGGGGGGCGGGGAGGACATGATGCTGGAAGGATGGGAAGGATATGGAGGGAAGGGGGGAGGGATTGTAAAGGAGGAAGGAAAGGGGGATGAATTGCGTTCCCCCATTATGTACATGGTCTGATTTCCATCTTTATGTTTTCTGTGTGTATGTTTGTTTATATCAACAGTTGGTAGGTGGGGGTGGGGGGGGGGGGGGGGGGGGGAAAGCGTATGGCATCATGGAAGGTGTTAGGCGAAGGAAAGACGATCAATAGATGGCAAACAAAGTAGAGGAGTGTGTGTGTATGTGTGTGCATGGTGCGCGAACGTGCGTGCGTGTGCGTGCGAGCGTGGGTGCGTGCGTGCGTGCGTGTGTGTGTGTGTGTGTGTGTGTGTGTGTGTGTGTGTGTGTGTGTGTGTGTGTGTGTGTGTTTGAAAAGGCGGTGAATTTGGTTTCACTCTCTCTGCCTGTTTTGCAGGTTAAGGTCAGGAGCGACATGTAGGTGACAGGAGGTTTAGGGGTTGACAGTCACGCATGAGAAGACAGTCAATACGTCCAGTGTCACTCCCTTCCTAGGTGAAGGTCAGGAGTCATGCTGATGGGACACGGGATTTAGAGGAAGACAAACTGGCATTTGCAGACAGTCAATACGCCAACGTGTCACCCTCAGCCTGTTTTGCAGGTAAAGGTCAGGACTCAAATTGAGATGACAGAGCATTTGGGGGTTGACAGGTTTGATTACAACACAGTCAATACGATGATAGTGTCACTCTCGAGGCCTGCACAGTGCTTTCAAAGGAAACACTCAATCTACAAGCTCCTGTGATTTGCTTTCGTGAGGCACATTTTGCAGGTATGCGATGACATTTTTTGAAATAACAAACTTACTGTAATAGAATACTTTTATTCGTATTTTTGAAAGGACACAAAATTAGGATATACTGACAGAAAGTTAAATAAAAAAAAAAATAATTACTTGGCAAACGTGACTTCGGAACGACATGCTTCGTGAATGAAACGTAAAACATCCAGTAAAGTGTTATTGATGGATTTTACGTCTACTGCAAGTCCACTGGTGTTTGTATCATGTACTGAAAACAACGTTAGTCACACTTTTACTTTAATTGTAGGTATCCCCTGAGCAGTGAGGTGTGACTTTCATGAGTACGGAGGTGGCTTAGATGTTCTTAAAATCACACCATGTGAAGAATTATTTGATATTCAGTCCATTGTTTGATTGAAGCTCCTTTTAGCGAGACCAGCAACAATCTTATTTCAAACACCCATCCACACAAATGATGCTTGCTAGCACTCCCTGACAGTTGAAAGTAGCAGGCTGTAAGGCAGCAAACGTCAGTGGCAACAACAAACGTCAGTGGCAACACAAACGTCAGTGGCAACAACATCACTTTTGAATAGTACATGGTGGTGTGAAATGACCGAGCACTCTCGATGCATGAGGAGATCCGTAGTGTGTGTACCAGACGTCATTCTTTGAACTGCAATCAATGAAATCAGTAAAACAAAACAGTATCTTTCAGCTGATAAAACAAGAAGATTTGCCGCATCTCTGCGTATTTCTTGTCCTTATCACTTTTTCTTGTCCTTATTACTCTTGTCCTTAATCACTGTATTTCAGTACAAACGACAGACCTTGCCTACAGAGCAACGTTCCCTGGTCATGCCAATTGAGAACAGCGCAGTAAATCTTGGCCCCAGAACAAAAAAAAAAACAGTGAGATCACATTACAGGACTGCTGAAGGCACTCTATGTATGTGACCTTTCGTTATTAGTTCAATCTGGTCACGATTTTTTTTTTTATTCATTTAATGGGTGTCTTCCGCAGACCCTTTGCGCTGCTCTATAGGCACAATTGGCATTGCAAACTCTCTCGTCATCTGTCAAAACGTTTGAAAGGTCCAATGGAAAAATGTGAATCACATGATACATCTTACTTCAGCTTTGTTGCCCGAGCTGTTTGGAGCTCCCTGACTCCATTTTGGTGAAATATGTCCGTCATCCCTGCTTTCATGCACAACTGTTTTTTTTCCTTCAAGGGATCATCCTCACGCACGTACGCATGAAATATAGAACACAGTAAGTAGAGCGCTCCAGTAAAATTGTTTCATAAAAATGTTATTGAAAGTTATGATGGCAGTAAAACTAACAATAATGATAACAAATTATTATTATTACTATTATTAATATTATTGTTATCATCATCATTATGTTATCATATCATTATTATTATATTATTCTTATGATTATTATCATCATAATTGTTATTATCATCATTATCATTGTTATCATCATCATCATCATCATCATCATCATCATCATCATCATCATTTTCTTCTTCTTCTTCTTGCGATTGTTGTTAATGTTGTTATTACTATCATTATCACATTTTCATTGTTATTATTATTGTTGTTATTACTATGATGATGATGATTATCATCATTACTATTACAAACATTTACCAGCAAAACAAACCCCCCTGGTCCCGTAAATAAAATGGCGCAGTAGGCTAGACCTTGGCTTCAGCAAAATGAACACAGCGAGATCACATTACGGGACTGCTGTCCACAGCCACAAAAGGAATACATTTGGTTTCTCCATCTCAACACTGCCTCTTTCCTCTCTTTCTGGCCAACCGACAGTATTGCCTTCAAGTGAATTTGTAGAACTAAATGACGCATCTAGGTAATATGTGATAGCATTTTAAGTTTAGATTAACCATAAGAGCAAACGATTCTTCTTCTTCTTCTTCTTTCTTTTTGTCTCTCTTTCTTTAAATTAGGATGTTGCATTTTTTTAAGGTTTATATTTTCAAAGATTTTTTTTTTTTTTTGTGTCATTTTGTTTTACCCCTCATCCCTTCTGGTTCAGTTTCTTTCATGATCATGTGATGAACTCACTGATTAACGAATACAACACCTGCCACGTATGGTAAAATATGAGTGAAGAAGTGTTAAACATTTTCTCCCTGCCTTCAAGGCGACACATATTCAGTTACACATCACGTGCTCTGTCCTCAAATGGCGAGGCGCTCATCCAACAGGAATCAAATCACCCAGCTTAGTGGTGTTAGGGAGTTTCCATCGGAAAACAGATGACCAAACGAACACGGTGCAATCTCTCACGTATTGCACCACGCCCGACGGGTCCGAACAGGACGAAATGGAAGCAGAAGCAAGCAGAGCCCAGCGGAATGGGAAATGATTTCATTTCACTGTATGTCGCCGGACCCGACGTGTGTGCCGTGGACAGAGTCAGCCTGCTTACCACAGATCGATTTGTGGGGAACATGGCTCGAATTGGACGAGGGGCGGAGGGGAAGGGGGGGGGGGGGGAGGGGGAGAGGATGGAGAGGAGACGGAGAATGCTGGAAGGGGCGCGTGTGTGGATGGGAGGGAGAGGGAGGGACGGAAGGAAGGGTTTGGGGCATGTTGGTCGACCTCTAGACGGAGGAAAATACATGATGGAACTAAGGTTTGAGTTATGTGACGAAATTTGGTGTGTGTGTGTGTGTGTGTGTGTGTGTGTGTGTGTGTGTGTGTGTGTGCGTGTGTGTGCGTGTGTGCGTGTGTGCGTGCGTGCGTGCGTGTGTTTGCGCGTGCGTGCGTGCGTGCGTGTGTGTGTGTGTGCGTGCGCGTGCGTGTGCGTGCGTGCGTGCGTGCGTGCGTGTGTGTGTGTGTGTGTGTGTGTGTGTGTGTGTGTGTGTGTGTGTGTGTGTGTGTGTGAGTGAGTGAGTGAGTGTTGACGTGAACCATGCCAAGCGATGCTCACAATGTCGAAACAATTGCATGCGTTTCATATGGCATTACATCACATTATCTTCTCCCCATTAAGCTTGTCTCTCATGACTGACCTTTGGCTAATACCTCACATCTGTCTATCAGCACAATCACATCTATCATTCAGGTTCGGTCCCTGCAACCACTTCAACGAGCTTCTGTCAACTATCTCTTGATAAACGAGCTTCTGTCAAGCTATCTCTTGCTAAACGAGCTTCTGACAGCTATCTCTTGCTGCAAGTTTTCTTTTTGTTTGATATAGTTATTTCTTTAGAATAGCAGATATCATGTGAGAAATGTGGTTATCCACGGGCTGACAGGAACAGCTGGCGTTTTCGAGGTAATGTCTACGGTACCACAGTTTGCTGAGTTGATTATTGAAAGCACGGGACTAAAGTTCACTGTTAGCTTTAAGATGTGGACGTAGGAGAGATGAGGTAGGCCTATAGGGCCGGATCTTCACGTTTACCCTTTAAGATACTGCAATGAGGATGTCCGCTGCACTTTGAAATGACTTTTACTGTATTCGTTTGTTTTATTTTCCCGTTTTACTCAGCGGCGTTTAATGCAAGCCAGGATGTCTGATTTGTAGCAAAATTCAACCTCTATTTATTTGCGACATGTATGGGTATTGTGGTCATGTAATCAGCCTGTGCTTATGGAATGTACTCTTAGATTATGATAATCATTAAAACCATCAGACGAACCAGTCCCACGAGACGCCTCCTGAGAATTGAAAACCGTTTCTCCATCGAGACACGCCCTTCGAAAACGCACTCCTCAGCTATACGTCTCTTACAGTTTGGACCAATGGCTGTTCCTGCAGCATTATGTCCCCTCCATTTTCTTGTCTGTGGTCATGTTTTCTTTGCTCGTCATCAGACTCTGTCAGTCGTCCTCTGGGCTGGTATTTCATCTTTCCTCTGGCCATGTTCTGAGTCTTTGACTAACTTTGTCCGGTTTACTCTGGCACCTCTGGTCCACCATAATTTCCCTAGAGAAGATCACACAGTCTGAGAAGTGAAGGAAGGAGAGAGGGACTGGGAGAACGGTGACAAGGGACAAAGAGAAAGCCGAAAGAAATAGCTAGCTGGAGGGGAACCAAGATAAAGAGATGGGGATGAGGATGTGGGAGGAAGGGGGGGGGGGGGGGGGGGAGGAGGATGGGAGAAGAAGAGGCGATGACATTAGAAGGAACGACCAGTCAGAGAAGGACGGGGGCCATGTTGGGACCCCCAAGGAAAGTGTTAACGTCTGGTTGAATGTCAGCGTTGTTCAAACTTCCCTGGTCTACCCTCTACCCCGTTCGCCTGTTTGGGTTTCATCACTGGAATCAGCACATGCTATGTCTGCTGCCCTTTTCTGTGAGCACTCCAGATCGCATTGACTCGGCCTGGAACCTAGCTACCCCAGCCCTTAAACCCACCCTCTTTACCCATCTTACTTTTTTCACCACAGCATGTACCTGTGACAAACAATACCAAAATGTTTTAGATGTAGATGATATTTTTATTTATCATAGCTGTTTCTTGTCTTCATAAGAGCCTATCTAGCTTTTAAATCGATAATAAGGATAATATTGCAACAATGAATATAATGGTAATAAATATTAAAGATGATATTGTACGACGTTTTGTGTTTACTGTGTGAGTCATCATGCCTTTTGATGTCTATTAAAAACAATGTTGGTATTCTGGAGCTATTCCTGTTGATAGTGCTGCGGGCTCAATCAGACGACGACACCACTAGGACTCATCGGTATGGGTTATCAATGTTCTTCAAAAGGTCACGCTCTCTCATTCGGAATCCACAGGTTAGTAACTATTGTGATCAGTACGGATTTATGCAGGGGCTTTCCTGTAATCAGTCAAAATAAGCACAACTCATCACCACAAAGTGATGAAATGGCAGGGGCTTTCCTGTAATCAGTCAAAACAAGCACAACTCATCACCACAAAGTGATGAAATGGCAGGGGTTTTCCTGTACTCAGTCAAAACAAGCACAACTCATCACCACAAAGTGATGAAATGGCAGGGGCTTCTGTAATCAGTCAAAACAAGCACAACTCATCACCATAAAGTGATGCAATGGTAGTGCAGGATATTCTTTGCTGGTGGCCTTTCGGCGACCTGCATTTAAAGTTATCTGGGTATCCTTGATATTGGAGCAGTGGCTGGCTGTCATTAGTTTAGCAGTGCATCGTAAAATCTGAACGACAGGTGGTCAGAACAAGAATGTATGTTTTTTTAATGTAGATACCAGAACTGCTGATATTATGTAAATATAACGCTAAGTTCAGAAATATGAAGCTGTAACGAACAGTAGAAAATAACCAACCCAGCAATAACAATTCAGCAATTAAAAAAATAATAATATTCACCCCTAATAATCAGACACACATAGATGTCAACTCAATTTTCCTCATTTTACAACTTCCCATGTTGAAAAGTACTTTTCCCTTATTCCGAGCCCCAAAACCTTATACATTACGGAAAACGCAAAGCATAAACAAAAATTGCTGTGAACACAATGTAATACTCAGTATCAGGCAGAACTTCTTAACACACACACACACACACACACACACACACTCCTGAGGTGTCGCCCACTACCAACTCGAGCCTTTTTAGCTGCAGGGGGTTCGTAGCCATTCTCGATTCAAACAATGCACACATGTAAGTTGATGGAAGAACCGCTCATGCGCAGATTACCGGAACAATAGAAAAAAAGTTTTCTGCGCATGACCGATCATCTCCTAATTCGTTCCGTTTCAGTGCTGAGAGTCTGCGTCGTCTGCTATGAAAATTTGTTCACCTCGCAATTTACCTCAGTGATTTCAGATTTGCCCGTACAAATCAGTTTTACCCGTATTGAAACTTGTGTACGGCCATAAAAAAAAACCCGAAATCGTAGGTTTCCCGTACAGGAATACGGGAAAACCGTCTAGGTTGACACCTATGAGCACACGAGAATACGCAGTCCTGTATTCACCAATTGGCAAGAGATGACAATCAACCTAGCAACAATCACTCAGCGATAGAAAATAGTCAGCCCAGCAACATTCATTATGCCCAGCCCAGCATTAACCACTTTACAACAGAAAGTAGCAGGTACAGCAGTAATCACCATGTTGATAGAAACTATCAGCCCAGCAATTTTCATTATGCCCAGGCCACCATTAACTATTTTACCATAGTCAGTAACAAGCACAACAATGATCACTATCAAGACAAAAATGATCAGCCTGGCAATCATTACTTAAATTGTAGAAATCACCATCCTACCAATAATCATTCAGAAAAGAAAACAATTCTAGAACTCCTTTTGCAAGATTGAAACGTGACAGCAGTTTTTTTTTTCACTCATGGGGAGAAGAGTGTGTGCTTGTGACAGATATAGGCTGGGTGGAGAGGCAGACAATGAGGGCGTTTGAGAAGTAACTTTTGACGTCAGCGCAAAATGATAACGAAACATTTGGATTAGTCTGCGCTAATACCTGCGCGTGACTGAGTCCAGATCGCTGAGGGAAAAGACGGCCTGCGTTCCTTTGTACCAGGTCTGTCTGACCCATTAGTAGTGCATACGGTCTTTTCTCCTCTCAAAGATCTGAAGGAAACTATTTACATCCCACCGCTTCTCTACGAATATCTCATCCACCCTTCCCTCTTCAGTACAGCGTCTCCACAGTCTTCGTGGCTTGCAAACTGAAAAAGGCTAAATTCCATTCTTGCTTATGTCATATCATCTTCCACAAAAGTACAGACCTAAACTATTATAAGAAGTACCATGAAATAGTTTTAAAAACTGTCCTTGCTGAACCTTAGGGGTACTTATGTCAAAGGTACTGTCATCAACAAATATTTTACAGTGTTACTTACGTCTGAATACCATAGTTGCTACCCTTGGTTAAACTGTTTTGCCAAGAATAGCCCTGTGTCACTCAATGTCAGTTTGATTGTATTGGATCATTTTCGATGAAAGAAAAAAAAAAATAATATTCGATAATATGAAAAACAGAGATACTCGACTAATATACTAGCCTGAGAGAGAGAGAGAGAGAGAGAGAGAGAGAGAGAGAGAGAGAGAGAGAGAGAACAAGTTAGTAATGGAACATCTATTTCGTATTGTTTCTTCTCCACATCTGAATGATTTATTGACTTTTTTTTTTTTTTTTTTTTTTACAAGGCATCAGTTGTCGGATCAATGGAGCACCTAAGGCGGTGACTTTTTTTTTTCCTAAGGCCGAAATCCACCTTTTCATTTTTTGGTGCTTCACACTGTCCTCTTCATCTGCCAAAAAAAAAAAAGCGGAAAAAAAAAAAAACAACAACAATTTCCACTACTATCCTTTTTTTTTTCCCCTCTTTTTTCCTTTTCAATCAATCCCTTACACACCATGCATTGTCTGTATGTTTTCTCATAAATGGACACATTTTGCTGATTTGAGTGTTTTTTTTTATTGACTTCAATGTGTTCATCTCGCTCGCATCAGCAGCAGAACGTTTACACCTCAGTGCAGACATCTGGCGTGGCACTGACTTCGACCTCGCACGTCCTGTCAGGCAATGCGACTGTGAGGCGTCACATTAGCAGTTCTCTGCTGGGTGACGCTGACTGTCTCTTTCTGCACCGAGTTGACTTCTTCTGCCAGGTAGTGACACTTGTTACATTAAGTTTCACTTTATTTCTGTGAAACAAGGATACGTGAGTCCAGCGTCTCCAGCTTCAGCAAGTTCATGATCGTAAAACCTCTGTTATGATTTCATTTGATGTATGATGTCCTGGTGAGGAATTACTCATTTGGGATTATGAGTTTGTGCGTGGTTCATTCCTTTGTTCTCAAAGTGTTTTGAACACTGTTTAAAGGACTGTGGTTAGCTTTGAAAAAAAATGACTTAGATTAATGGCAGTGTCAAAATAAACAGCTGTTGGGTAGTATTAAGTTACTGATGTTTTTTTTCTTTGTTTTGTCACTTCTATAAAGGGACACTGATTTTGTTTTTATCTGAATTTGAGTGCAATGGAAGAATCCATCAAAATCACACACATACAAAAATGTCGACCTCAGCAACGAAGTTTATTCATAAGAGATATCAAGAAAAGATGCAGGTCAGTTTGTATTAGAATTGTATATAGCTTCTGAAAGTAGGTAATTTTGCAACATCCACTTTCAAATACATTTTGAAAATGGGAATACGTTAAATGCAAATTGAAAGACATAAACAGACGATTGTAAATGAGTTCGCTAGGTGAATTTCCAAACAAACTTTCAACTTCAAACGTTTGACCACGGACAGGTTCACAATTGTTTGATGGCCAAAGGTCTAACAAACATTTGATAGAAAAGAGATCCAATTTGCCACACATTCATTGTCTACCATATTAATCAGAGGTTCTCTTTTGTCAATCTACGTACGTATCTAACTACTACCTACCTATCTATCTATCTATCTATCTATCTATCTATCTATCTATCTATCTATCTATGTCTGATTCTCTGGCTGTCTGTCTCTCTATCTTTTTAACTATCCATCCACCAATCCATCTCTATCGATCCATCTATCTATCTATCTATCTATCTATCTATCTATCTATCTATCTATCTATCTATCTATCTATCTATCTATCTATCTATCTATCTATCTATCTATCTGTCTGTCTGTCTGTCTGTCTCTCTCACTAGTAGGTTTTTGCGCCCCTGAAAGAACTACATAAAAGTGTGGGTGGGTTTGTGGGTGGGCGAGCGCCTACGTGCTCGTGTTTATATATACGCCCAGGAAGCTTCCTTTTTGTTGAAGAATAAAACGCTGTGCAGCATTGAAAGAGCTCATAAAATGTTCAGCTCGGCATCCTTCTCGCCTGCAGAAGCAGCACTCTTCCGTGACAGTCCAGGTACTGTTTGCGCGCTGCTGACGACACAGAAGTATGGGCAGACCCTTTACTGCTGGCTATGTCTGAGATGGTTGTTGGGTAAGAGAAAGACATGAAAAGAAACAGGTGAGTGAATCTTGACATGTTTTTACAACAAAAACGTTCCTCTTCATTATAGCGTGGGCAAAGTCAGCTGCTTATTTGTTCTCTGGTGAAAACGAGCCTTGGGGATTCTGTCTGTCTGTCTCCATGGACTCTCTCCATCTCTCTCTCTCTCTCTCTCTCTCTCTGTGTCTCTCTCTCTCTCTCTCTCCATGGACTCTCTCTTTCTCTCCCTTCCACATCCCCCCACCCTCTCTCTCTCTCTCTCTCCAATGAGTGTGTTAGAAGAAGAAGAAGAAGAAGAAGAAGAAGAGAAGGAGAAGGAGAAGAACCACCACGTTTTTGAGTGGATGATGGCAGCATTTTTTGTGTAAGGTAAAACGAGATGGATCTGTTTTCCGTGGAGAGAGAGGAAGTAGAGAAATGCATGACAAAGTAAGAAAATCAATGGACACACCATTATTGATCACAACAGAACTATTGTTGTTTAACCCCTCACCTCACCCCCCCCCCTCTGTCTGTGTGTGTGTGTGTGTGTGTGTGTGTGTGTGTGTGTGTGTGTGTGTGTGTGTGTGTGTGTGTGAATGAGTAATTGAGTGGCAGAGGAGAGGGAAGGTGGGATGTAAGGGGTGAGTGAGGACAGTTTATGTCCCTTGCTAGAATCAATACAGAAGTGACGTTTTGTTCTCTGTAGTCTGAGCCACTCTACAATGAAGGACATGGTGGGTGAAAGTCTGAATTACTTCAGTGTCAGCGATAGAATGTCCACAAATGGACTTGCTGCAGGATTTGGTTAGTTGAACTTTACATGTCCTATCTTTCACATTGATCCTGCTTCTTCATGAGGTACTTTCAATATTGTGTGTTGTATTTCTTTGTGTTGCGTTCCACTGTCTATGATGTACGACTGTGACCTGTTCTCCACCGTACGACATTTTACATTATTGCTCTGTTTTTTTTTTATTATTGTAATGTGCTCCATCGTGTTGCAGTCAGTCATAATGCATTATTTTGGTATTGTATTCTGTGGCTGAGTTTGGCAAGACTGTGTTCTGCCACAATCAACATTTCTGAGGCAACAAATCAGCCATACACATGAACCTAGAAAGTGTTCGATACTGACATCAGCAATATCAGTGATAAGTGTGTTGTACACGTTAGTGTCATGAGATATACTTGCGTTTTGTTCGAAAAACAATGCTACAGAGTTCCATCGACATGTGTGAAATCCGGAACGAAAGTGACAAAGTCTGGACAAATAAATCATGTTGAACCTGTGACCTTGACGTGGGTCGTGGCAGACGTCAGAAGCCTGTATCTGATAAATGTAAACAGCCATTGTCTGGAACACTGGTACTCACTTAGAAACTAAAGGCACGAACGAATAAAAACTTTGATTGACCGAATTTGAACTTCATGCAAGGTCACAATCTGGTCTTGGTTCTTTTTTTTTTTAAATGTTTCATTGCGACCTGTGATAAACGTGTGAGACAGGTATCACCAGAGCTGAAAGCCCGACTTACTGCAAGGCCCAAACCAAGCCATTTCAACTTTATTTTGTTTACTTGTTGAACATGCGTCATCTACCTTTCTCTGAACAGGAATACGCCAACTAATTGTACTCAGTTTTCTAATCTGTGCTGAGCAACGGATGTGGAGGAAAGATTCATCAGAAGGAATATCAATTCATAACTGAACCGTGCTGTACATTCTGTTCTGTCCAGGGTTAAGGTCAGGGGCGAATAAAGAGCAGACGAACATTGATAAGGGAATAAATTGTGCCGTTCAAGTTCTTCTGTCAGAGTTAATCTGTTCCTGAGTAACCACATAGTTTGAGATCCGGTTAGTTGTTTGTGCGTTCAACAAGTCGTTCACTAGGTTAATAGAACGTATGTTTATCCATTCACTAATGCATTTTTGTGTACATGTATTAAGAAATCACACACGGCTCAAAGTATTAGCAGCTACAAGTTCAGGTCCAGCGCCATTCATGCCATCAGAAGTAGAACTGGGGCCTATCTTCCAGCCCACAGATAGGAAACTCACTGACAGAGGGTGCAGAGATTTGGGTGATGAGGGACAGAGTGAGGGCGCGGGTGAGGGTTGAGAGAGAGGAGTATAGCTGGAGGGAGAAAGTTGTCACTCGACCCCTCATTATCGACCATCCCCGTTTCAACAGAGGACGAGAAGTAGTGGGAGAGCAGAGAAGGGAGAGAGGAATGGTTAGGAGGCGATTGAAGGTAGGTGATGGTTATAGTGTCCCTAATAGTACTGTGTCTCTCTCTGAAAGAACGCATGTATGTGTCCAACATCAATACTTCATCCTTCATACCACCAAACCACCGGATACATCTCCATTTCAGGCATCGATCGTTACAGGAACAAACTGTTTGTAATTGTGTAAACATACAGCACTTGTATGTCGATGTTTATATCAGAACAATAGTAGAGACCCTATTCTGAATACCTCCACTTGACCCCTGCTGCACACCTTGTAACGATGCTGATTTATTTTTCATTCACCTTCTTCTGACCCCTCCAGTCAATGCCATGTAAAACACTACCCGACTAATTCTTGATACACCTTTTGACGTCACTATTACATATTGTAGGCAGCTTCATCTTATATCCTCTGTAACGTCCTATGACGTCATCATGACATATTATATACTAAATCTTCTTATCTCCTCGTTAATATCTTATACCACTTCATCTAACTCCTTTTGCGAACATCTTGTGATGGCAACACATTTGTTCATACCTTCTGTAAATGTCCAGAGACATTATAACTCCCCTTGGTATATAACTTCATCTGATCCATTTTTGTAAAAACCTTATGACATCATCATTACTTGTTCTATGCACCTTCATCTGACCACTTCTGTATACAGTCTGTGACGCCACGATTTCAGTTTGTGTGCAACCTCATCCGACACCTTCAATGACAATGCTATGACGTCACCATCATCCTTCATGTACAACTCGCTCAAACCATTTCTGTAATACTTTGTGACGTCATCTTTGAATGCTTCATACAACTTCCTCTGACCCCGTCTGTAAACGTCCTATTACATTACTGTTATACGTCTTGCACACTTCTCCTATGACCCCTGCTGTAAAACCCTGGGACGTCACCGGTACATGTTGCATATGATTTCATCTGATCTCTTCAATGAATATCTTGTGATGTCACCATCACTCCTTGTGTACAGCCTCGCCTATCCCCTTCTGGAAGGATCTCCCGACGTCATGTTTGTATGCATACAGCTTCACTTAACACTTTCTGTAAACAGCCCGTGACATCGCCCTTACAGATTGTAATCGTATCCAGCTTTCCCCACAGTGCCCGGCGCCATGAGGATGCTCACATTCAGTGTGTCATCCTTTATCTGTGTAAGCCACAAGCTTGGAGGTGATGGTGCTAGAGAATTGCGGGAGAACGCTCATCTTCAGTATTTTTATCCCTGCATCTCTCTGGAGGAGTCCAGCCTGTAGATCATGGTACTAAGACGGGGAGGACGGTGGAAGGGCACTCACCAATGGTGTGTCATCCTGTACTTCTGTGGCTGATTGGCCTGGAGATCATGGTTCTAAGATGGGGAGGAATGGGGGAGGACACACTCACCTTTGGTGTATTATTCTGTATCTCTGAGGTGGACTGACCTGGAGATCATGGATTTAGTGTGGGAAGGAATGGGGGAGGCCGCTCATCTTCACTGCATCATTCTGTATCTCTGTGGAGTGGGCAGAGAGACTGACCGGAACATCATGTGGTGTGGGGAGGAGGGGAGGGCTTGAGGAAGGATGCTTACTTTCAGTGTATAATCTTCTCCATCTGTGGTGGATCCTGAAGGTCATGAGGTAAGGTGGGAGGACATGGGTCTTCGCTTTCGTGGATTTTAAATTCATTGTCAGATGACTTGAAGTACTTATCTTTGGACACCTAGAGATAACGTTAACTTCCCCACTGGTGCTGTCCATCTTCACAATATTATTCTGGTGGTGTCAATGTAGTGTTAGTTACCCCCCACCCTCCCCTCTCCTTCACCTCATACAGACTGTGTCCTGGACTTGCCTCCCTCCATCCTCCTCAGCTATGCTCCTGACATAGACTGACCCTGAATGGAGCTAGTCTTATGTAAACATGTTCCCATCCAGAAACAAACACGTTACATTGCACAGAGATTTCTATTTGCCCATTTCATTTCATGTGATCCACCGTTCGCAATGGATTACGACTAAGGACATGCACAGACAACCCCATGGGAAAGACTCTCCCGGCAGAAGAGACGCGTGTA
>JADBJO010000568.1:269724-282224 GCA_016801955.1 Conus betulinus | reverse complement strand
TGTTTGCTTTATAACGTGGTGGATGGTTGCATGTGATCATGGTATCCTCAAGCTCGTTCTTTAAAGCCTAAAGAGCAGTCATGATAAGTTGAAATATAAAAAAAGCCTTCATTTACAATGCCTTGTAACAAGAACGCTGGCGATATGGAAGTACAGCCAACATATTTTTTTTATGAAACATTCTCTAGCATTACATTTACACAGCTTGGCTCCAGTTCGACTTGGCAGTTTTTCTCTGGAGCAATAAAAACTATTTTGGCTTGTCTTGCCATCCCTTTGGAAACCAATAGCTGAGCCACACGTCTGTGTACAGTACGGCGTTCCCTTGGCATTAGGTTCCGTGAGGCATTTTTGTCTGTGGACTCGGTATCAGACTCTCTTTGGTATTTCTCCTGAGGGACTTTTCCTTGGTCCTTTCACCGACTCTTTGACTGTTTTTGGTCAGTTCAGTCTGGTACCAGAGACTACCATAATTTTCTTGGAGAAGATCACATAGTCTCATAAGTGTAAGGGGAGAGAGAGGGAGAGAGAGAATCAGGCAAGAGAATGACTTTGGTGATGAAGAGAGAGAAGGGATTCGAGTGACCCATGTTGAAACACCAAGGAAAATATTGACACCAGCTGGATGTGACTGTCAACGTTGTTCAAACGTCCCTGGCCAACTCTCCAATGTGAACCGCGATAGACCCCAAGTAAGTCTAGACTGCAGGCCTATGTAAATGCTGAAGTTCAAACTTCCTACGTCTATCCACCAGTGTGTGTTCCCATGGATCTTGCAGAGAATGTTGATATCTGGTTGACGTGAAGGTCAATGTTGTTCACACACTCACATGTACTACCCCACACAGTGTGGTCCAGCGGAAGGTAGTTTGAGTTTCATCACTGGAACCAACACATGGGTGTGTCTGCCCTTTCTTGATCTCACCTACTAACGGTAGGTGTTCAGACGCATCCCTTCCCTCAACCCTCCCTTTTTGACTATCCACAGGCAACTTCTCCTCCGGGGGACCTGTATGTTTCAGAAGCGCGGCCAGTTGGATCGAGTCCACACTTCTGCTGCCAATTGATTTAGCTGTCTTGATTATGATATGACCACATCTGATCTTAACAATGTCTTTACTACGTAAACACAAAAGGAATCAAAATATGTGTAATAATGATACATAATATTGATGATGATGATGATGATGATGATAATGATGATGACGATGAGGACGACGACGACGACGACGACGACGGAGACGACGACGACGATGATGATGATGATGATGATGATGATGATGACAAGAATGGTGCAAATGATGAAAACAACAACAAAACAACAACAACAATAACAACAACAATAAGAATATATTGATGATGATGATGATGATGATGATGATGATGATGATGATGATGGTGATGATGATGATAATAATAATAATAATAATAATAATAATAATATAATAATAAATGATAATAATAATGATAACAATGAGGAAGAAGAAGAAGAAGAAGAAGAAGAAGAAGAAGAAGAAGAAGGAGAAGAAGAGAAAACGCTCAAGTCGGCCTTGTGGTCAGACAGACCCTCCAGAACAGACATCTCGTGTCCATTTCAGACAGTGTCAAAAAGTGTGTGTCTAGTGTGAAAATGTGCAAAGTATTACTGGAACAAAACAAGAGTACGGCCCAGAGAGACCGAGAGAGAGAGAGAGAGAGAGAGAGAGAGAGAGAGAGAGAGAGAGAGAGAGAGAGAGAGAGAGAGAGAGGGGCAATAATCTGGAAACGGCTGTGGCGGAGTGTAACAGAACAGAATAATATACAATTTGTAAGTAGAAGGAGGAGGCATCTCCGAAGAAAGTACGTGTCATCAGCAGGTAACCTTGACACAGTCACAGTAGCAAGTCTGATGAACTCTTTATTGAAAGAGGCAGCGGTTCCCTTTTGTGCCCCTTTCCTTCTGAACTTAGGTCTATCTTTTAATGTGAAATGTTATCACTTGGGAATGGAGGGTATTAGGACCAGATTTTAATGTTGTTCCTAACCCGGCATGTCGTTTATTAACCTATGAACCCTTCAGGCTTGGGAAGCGCGGTTTCTTTCTTTTTTTCTTAACTAGGGACTTGTTGACAGTCATTTTCAAATTCTTGTGGATTTTCATCATCTGTTTCAGGCTCCATACGTCGTGTCTTTTACATGTCCGCATTTTGATTTCAGAATAAAATCAAGCTCATCATTTTTAATTAAATATATTTTAAATGTCTTAATTTCCCTCTACTGAGTGTGTATCTTTGCTGTTTGGAACAAATTTGTAGGCAGGAGAATCAACCCGACTTCGGAGCTGTTCCTTTCTGTTTATGGGCACATGGCACGTGCTTCATATTAGCAGGTGACCAGGTTCAAGTAGAAACCTGAGGAGTTCTTCGTAGAGCAAAACGGTTGTGGCATTTGGGTCCTGCTTGCCCCCACCTTGGAAGACCATGAAATCGTACAGATCAGTCATCGTAGTAGAGTTACTGTTCGTATCCCGTTATACGCATGTCTATCATTTGAAGTGTCACATTACCACTAAGACAGCATTTGACATTTATTGTACCTAATTGTAATAGAGATGGAATGCTTTAGGGCTAAATGTGATTTGACGTTGTTCCAATTTATGTATGTTTTGCAGCAATCTTTAAGCCTTTGGGCATGGGGGTACAGATTTAAACGATTTATAAAGAGTGACATCTGAAATCTCTCTCTCTCTCTCTCTCTCTCTCTCTCTCTCTCTCTCTCTCTCTCTCTCTCTCCCACATGTCTTCCCATTCTTTGTGATCCATTGTATATGTCTTCCCATTCTTTGTGATCCACCGTTCGTTTTATCAATGTAACGTGATGATCTGACTGGTTGATAAATTCAACAATTTAGCGCACACAGGAATTGTTAGGAAAGAAGACATAACAAATGTTTATTCCCTGCTTTCTGTCAATTCTCGGTATTTGCTTCATCCTCAAAGTATAGCTTTCCGGCTGGCATGCATCTAGTCACATGCTATGTGGTTTATCCTCCAATGGCAAAGTGTGCATCAACAAGAATCAGATCACCCAGCTTAGTGGTCTTGGGTATTTCTACCGGAAAACATGACCAAACGAACACGGTGCAATCTCTCACGTATTGCAGCACGCCCGACGGGTCGAACAGGACGAAATGGAAGCAGAAGCAAGCAGAGCCCAGCGGAATGGGAAATGATTTCATTTCACTGTATGTCGCTGGACGCGACGTGTGTGCCGTGGACAGAGTCAGCCTGCTTACCACAGATCGATTTGTGTGGGAACATGGCTCGAATTGGACGAGCGGAAAAGGAGGGGAAGAGTAAGGAGTATGCTGAAGGAGAGCGGGAAGAAAAAAAAAGGGTTTGGGGCATGTTGGTCGACCTCTAGATGGAAACAACTACTTAATGGAACTAAGGTCTGAGGAATGTGACAAAGTTTGGAGTGTGTGTTTGTGTGTGTGTGTGTGTGTGTGTGTGTGTGTGTGTGTGTGTGCGCACGCGCATACATTTTCCAGCCTGCACACACCAGAGTCCGAATTGTCGCACATGCGCTTGTGTGTGTGTGTGTGTGTGTGTGTGTGTGTGTGTGTGTGTGTGTGTGTGTGTGTTTCATGGTGAATCACGCAAACTGGAGCTCTTAATGTGGAAATGAATGCCTGTGTTTTGCACTGCCTGTGCTTTATGGCAGGCCTTTTTCATACATCAGAGCCATTTTCCAACCATGCTCACTTCAGTCAGTCAGGATTAGTCCCTGTATACTTTTTGAAAGGTTCTCTCAGTCGTCTCTAATCTCAGGTTTCATTTTACTCACCGATTCTAAATTTGTTCAATCTAATGGAAATAGTACGATAAATTTGCTTTTCTTAGGAGCTGTCAGGAGGAGTCATTTTCAAAGCCAGTGTTGTCTTGGGCACCCTCGTTGGACCGAGTGTTTAGGATACGAAAGTATGCAATTAAAGTTCAATGTTAGATTAAGGACTGAATATAGGGGGGTGAGGTAGGGACTGAGATGGGGTTAGGTAGACTTTTATAGCAGGATCTTGCAGTCACTCATCCAGTTCTTCACATTCATTCTTAAGCTAATGCAAACGGGCCAACATGGATACCTTGTAAAAAAAATATTTGCTTCTTTCTTTTCCCTTTTCTTCTTCGCAGGTTTCGATGCAAGTTATGCCATTCGGCTTCAGCAGAGTTCAGTCTATATCGATTTGAAATACAGATAACTTGGCAATACATTACATTTCATTTAATCAACTCGTGCCCGTAAAACGTACCCCAAGATTATAGTAATTATTTGCAATCATCCGACCGACCAGTTCCACCGGACGTTTCCTGGATATTTGAAAATCATGACGTCTTTCCTCCCAAACAAACCTTTCGAAAACCCACTCCTCAGCTAGACGCTTCTGACAGGTCTGACAGTCGGATGTTCCTATAGCATTACGTCCCCTCCATGTTCTTGTCTGTGGTCATGCTTTCTTTGCTCGTCATCAGACTCTGTCAGTCGTCCTCTGGGCTGGTATTCCTCTCTGGCCATGTTCTGAGTCTTTGACTAACTTTGTCCGGTTTACTCTGGCACCTCTGGTCCATCATAATTTCCCCGGAGAAGATCACACAGTCTGAGAGGTTTAAAGAAAGAGAAAAGGACGGGGAGAATGGTGACAAAGGACAAAGAGAAAGCCAAAGGAAATAGCTAGCTGGTGGGGAAAAGAGGATGAAATAGACAAGAGATGGGGATGAGGAAGTGGGGGGGGGGGGGGGGGGGGGGGGGGGAGACTGAACTGAATAGAAGAAATGATCAGTTAGAGGAGGGAGGGCCCATGCTGGAATCCCGAGGAAAGTGTTGACTTCAGGTTGATGTGAATGTTGACGGTGTTGAAACTCTCTCCAGTCTAATCTTCACTATCTTCCTCTGTTAGGGTTTCATCACCGGAACTGCGAGCGTTTCGTCTGCCCTCTTCTGTGTGTATTCCTGACCCCCGTCAACTCGACTTGGAGCTTTGCTATCCCAGCCTTCAAACCCGCCCTATTTACCAACGTTTATCATTTTTTGTTGCACCACAGCATATTCCAGGTGTAGGTATTTGCATTGATTATTGCTGGTTCTTGGCTTGATGAGAGCTTGATTAGCTTTAAAAGTCAATAATAACAGTAACCGCGACAATGCTGCTGCTGGTGCTGCTGGTGCTGCTGGTGCTGCTGCTGCTGCTGCTGCTGCTGCTGCTGCTGCTGCTGCTGAAGCTGGTAAGAAACAATAATACTGACAGTTGTGCTGTGCCTCATGGACTTTGCGTGTTCATGGTTTTGGATGGCCAGTGAGACCGTTTGGGAATTCTGCAGCAAGATTTTTGAGGAAGCTTCAAGCTCAACGAGACGATCACACCACTAGGACTCCTGGACGTGGTCATTCATGTTTGTTTGAAGGGGCATGCTCTGTCAGTACGAGTCTACAAGGAAACAGATACTGTGTTCAATACGGGAGCTTCCAGGCAGGGACGTACATGTGAACAATCAGAACAGGCACAACTCATCACCACAGAGTGACTCAAAGGCAGTGCAGAGTGTCCTCCACTGATGATTTGGTTGATTGACGAAAGAGAGTAGCGTCCCATTGGCCGGAGGCCCTTAAGGACAAGGTATACTCGCATATTCTGCGGCAGCTCTTGTCACTGGCAGTAGTGAGTGAGTTCCGTGTGGGGGCCGTCGTTTATCGCTGGGTTGAACTCTGGTTCCTTTTCAACTTAAGTTCAAATTCGGGTGTTGGTCGGCCGACGATGGGCGTCGGTGTATTTCGTCTCTTTCTCCCCACCAAAAGGCTGTCTTCAGGACCACCAGGCGGCCTTCTTGTGCTAGGGTGGTGATGGTCCTGTACCGCGTGAGGCCACTTCAAAGAAGGAACAGGACGAAAGTCGCTGGAGCGTTGCACGAGTTCCCTTCCAAGGGCCACGCAGACTACCGCGTGAGAGGACAATTCTTCAGGCCTACGTCTTAAATAGAGCCCCCATGCCTGCCTGGCTCAGAGTAGGGCACACCAGGCCACGGTAATCGTGGTCTCCAGGAGCCGTCCCCGGCGACACAAACTAGACCTGCCGTCACCCATATGACTGGAAGGATCGCTGCGCCGCCTGACACTGACCTCTCACATCAGTGTCCCTCAAAGGAGAGCTGCCACCTCTCCCTTGGTGTTCGCTGCTATGCCACCTCGAGTTTGCCTCTGATGGCCTTATGGCGACTTGATCTAGGGTCTTCAGAAGCCGAAACGGTGATTAGCTGTACATTCTGTGGTAATGTATAGTAAAATTAGAAATGATTAGAACATGAACAGTTGATTTTATGCTGTAAATCGCTAGAGCTGTTACAAAGTAAGTGTAGTGCTTAATTGAGAAATATCAGGTTGGAATAAGAATCACCTCTCAGCAGTAGAAAATAACCGGTCCAGCAATAACCATCCAGCAGAAGAAATAAATCAGCTTATCAATAACGAATCCGCTCAGCATCAGCAGTAGAACATTATCAGTCCATCATTAACCACTGAGAACAAAAAAAAAAACAAAACAAACAAAAATCAGGTAAGAAGTAATAGCTCAGCAATAGAAAATAAACACTCCAGCAATATATCATTAAGCAGACAAAATAATCAAACCAGCATTGACCAAATCAAATAGAATGCAATTAGCCAAACCGGAACCACTCAGAATAGAAAAATAATCAGCCAAGTAGTAAAAATCAATAATGAAAAATAACCACCGCAGCCATAATCATTAAGCACATGAAAATAAGTTGGGCACCAATAACTTCTCAGCAGTAGAAACTAATCAACCCAGCGATAATCATTCAGTACAGGGAAATCACCTGTCCAGCCTCATCCACCCAGTAATAGAACATAACAAGTGCAACATTAATCATGCTGCACGAGGAAATAGTCAGCCTAGCAATCATTACTACGCAGTATAATTAACCATCCTACCAACAATCATTCAGGACAATGAAACAATCCTTCAGCTCATTAGGAAGCACAAAACAAAAGTGCATTTTTTTCAATCAAGGTGAGGAGTGCATTTGTAGCTGAAACTGGGTGGATGGTAGACTACAAGTACACTGGAGAGGTAACGTTTTCACGTCAACACAAAATAACGATGAAAGTTTGGTTTTGGGTTGATAGTCGGTAGTCGTGGAGAAAAGGGTGGCTTGCTTTCTTCTGAACCAGGTCACTCTGACCCATTAGCATGCACCTGGCCTTTTCCCATCTGAGAGGAATTGAAGTGAGCTACACCCCGCCTGCCTGTCCTCTACCGATCCCTTCTTCACTATCTTCTCTTCCACACCGCTTCCCCCCTCTCTTCATGGTTTGCAAGCAGAAAAGGCAAAAATGCCTCTCTTGCTTTTGCTGTATCATCTTTCTTAAAGGGACTGGCAGCGTTAACTTGAAATAAGTGATAAGTGCCTTAAAATGGTTTTAAAAATCCACGTTAATTTCAGAATCATTTTTGTCAAGAATGGTGTCAACAGAAAACATTTCATTATACTTTACAATTTTACAATGTGTGATAAAAGTAGGCCTTGATGTAAGATGAGAACAGAGCATCCAGGGCTAAATCTTGCAGAATTTGCTGGATACAAAATCAAACAGGCATACATTTGAATATACGTATTGATGCCTGTTAGAAATAGAAATGAAAACTAAGATCAGTGTAAAAAATTGTAAACTGTGTGAGTAATGGTTTATAACTAAACATTGAAATCAAGAACAGAGTGTCAAATTATTGTTGACTGCGTGAGCAACGGTTTATGATTAAAGACGTAAAGGCATTTTCTAAAAACCACAATAACATCTCAAGAACACTGCTTATTGCCGTCAGTCAGTAACCTGGATAGAAACTGATTCATAGAATTATTCTCTGTAAATTCATATTGATTTCTATCTGTGACATGAAAAGAAGACATTCTAGTAATGTACTCGGCTGAGAGAGAGAGAGAGAGAGAGAGAGAGAGAGAGAGAGAGAGAGAGAGAGAGAGAGAGAGACAGAGAGAGAAGAGGAGAGAGAGACACAGACGGACAGACAGACAGACAGACAGACAGACAGACAGACAGAGGACAGACAGAGTGACAGACAGACAGACAATCTCAAAATCACACACACACACACACACACACACACACACACACACACACACACACACACACACACACAGAGAGAGAGAGAGAGAGAGAGAGAGAGAGAGAGAGAGAGAGAGAGAGAGAGAGAGAACAATTAGACAGATACAGAGAAAAGAGAGAGAGAGTCTCACAATCAGATACACACACAGAGAGCTTCAAAGCCAGTGACACATACATGGCTTCAAAGCCACATACATACATGCATACATACATACACAGAGAGAGAGAGAGAGAGAGAGAGAGAGAGAGAGAGAGAGAGAGAGAGAGAGAGAGAGAGAGAGAGAATCTCACAATCACCTAGTAATGGAATACGTGTTTATTTTCTTTCCTGAAAGCGGCTAAATGATTTCCCTTTTTTCCCCTAAAGTTAATCTCACAGGCATCAACAAAACATTTGCACGCACAGTGCAGACACCCGCTGCAGCTATGACCTCGACGTTGCACGACATATTTGTCAGGCGATCCGGATATCACGTGTAGCACAAGCAGTTCTCCATAAGGTGACGTTGAGTGTCTGTTTCTCATTGCACTTACTTGACCTCCTGTTAGTTCGTGCCATTTGGGACACTAAGTTTCAGTTTACTTCTGTCAAACCAGCAACAGGAAATCCAGTGTGTTTTCATCTTTGGCAAGTGCGCAGGTGTGATGACTTCAATGATGCATGATCTTTTCATGAGCAATTCTTCATTTCGATTACGTCTTGTGGTCGGACAGTTCTTCCGTTTTCTGCACGTTTTCAACTGTTTGTAGCAGTGTGGCTGCCTCGCAAAATTAACTTAGAAGATTAATAGCAGTTGTAGAATAAACAGACGGTTGGTCGCGATTACCAATGGTTTTATATTTTGTAATTAGTACAATGGAACGCTGATTTAACATTCACTGAGTTCAGATGAAAGAACTCATCGGACAAGAACACACATATAGAAATGAGCAGTTGTTTTCAAGTTGACCTAACAAGGAACTGTAACAGAAGTAAAGATAAGTGTTGTTTAGTTTAAAGTAATACTGAATAAGATACGAGAACTAGAAAACGAGGTAAGTTGCAAAATCTAAACTGAAACAAACATTTGAAAATAGTAGATAAAAATGAAAATGAACACAGGTTGAAGAAGATGAATCTGGCGCATGTAAATGAGTTCGATAGGTGAGTCAACATGTCACTCATTTTTGTTGTTGTTGATTGTTTGTTTTTTTGATTCCCCCGTCTTCGAGTCGTCTGGGTTATTACGTGTGTGGAATTGAAATCTGGCAATTCTTAATGAACTTGTGATGGCTGAGTTCAGTCTATTCACATTCATTGATGTCTTCAGTCACGATAATACCCTTGTCGCTCATCATGCTTTTAAAACAAGATGCATCCCCCCCCCCCTTCCTTTCCCTCATTCCCCCTTCTTTCGATCTGTCTGTCTGTCTGTCTGTCTGCCTGTCTGTCTGTCTGTCTCTCTGTCTGTGTCTCTGGCCGTTGTCTGTCTGTCTGCCTGCCTGCCTGTCTCTGTCTGTCTGTCTATCTGTCTGTCTGTCTGTCTGTCTGTCTCTGTCTGTCTGTCTCTCTCTCTCTCTCTCTCTCTCTCTCTCTCTCTCTCTCTCTCTCTCTCTCTCTCTTACCCTCTACATGCTCATTAAACATCACTCTGATGCAGTATTTCAACAAAGATTCTGCTGTGTAGTTTTCATGATTTCATAGTTTGTGTACATGCTCTTTATAATGACAGCAATGTTTCTGTGTGTGAGCTGACTTACTTTCCCTTGTTCGCTTACCCCCCCCCCCCCCCCCCCCCCCCTCTCCTCTCTCTCTCTCTCTCTCTCTCTCTCTCTCTCTCTCTCTTCTGCGCAGGACATTTTATCTGTTTAGTTGTAAGCCAGTAATGGTCAAGTCCTGACATAAGTGAGTCCTACTTTCAATGTGGCAACACTGTATTTATGGGTCTTTCTGTAGTATTTGTTGATATTGTATAAAGAACATTTACAAAAGTTTTTTTTCGTTTTTGGTGCGTTTTTACTTGCTTAAATTTTTCATTTGCATGTGGTCCACTTGTCTAATAGTTTTTACTGGGCACTAGTATATGACGCATGTCTTTACCTGATTACTGACTTCTCTTTCTTTTTGATGCACAGATTGCCTGATAATGCCAACGTTTGGCCATTGAGAGATGGTTTAATTATACGGTTTCTTAATATTGACAATTGTACAGCAAGATCTTTTATGTCTCATAAAAACAATCTGATACTGCTCACACTTTTAGACTTGGCGAATCGCATTTTAGATCATTTATGTCTGATTCAGAAATATCTATCCTGAAATGCAATTATATTGATAAAGACGCTAAATGTTCCAGTTAGACGACTTTACCCTGTTATATTCACAAAAGCATGAGTTTCAAATAAAACTCAATCACGTGACTCTCACAACATTAAATCCATATGGATTATAGTTGATTTTAAAAGATACAGACAAACTGTTCTAGGTTTCATTTAACAAAAAACCGGCAGAACATACGTACTTGTTTGAAAGCTTTGTTTTGTTGGCAAAAAGATGTTTGTGTATCCCGTGACGAGATCATACTGCCAGGGAAATTCATTATTGATTGACTGACCTAAGAATCGTTTCAGCTCATCCATTTGGTTAATGTGCCTGGAAGAGTAACAGCCACCTTAATACTTATCTCGATCATATCTCTACCACTGCTTGCATTAATATATTGAAGGTATGCTCTTCAGTTTATGTTTATAGCGATCAATTTCCAGCCTGTCTTACTTAGTTAAAAGATAGAAAACAAATCCCCAAGAATAAACACAAAGTAATCAAATATGGAAAATTTGCTCCTTTTGAAAAAGTCACAAATTATTCAATTATGGACAGTTTAGTCATTTTGACAGACTATTTGTTAAGTTTTACAAGTTCTGATTTTTCTGGGTATTCCGGCCTACAATTTCTGATGATATTCTCAGGGTTTGGTTTGGTAATATCTGTTTGAGTACTAAAATGAACATGTAACACTCAAAACCAAACAGGTAAGAAACAATCTATATTTTCTTGGCTCTTTGAAGAATTAATAGACGCAACGGAATTGCGTGATTGCATGTTGTCATTAAGAAGCATAAATGACATCGTTGGACAAAGAAGTCGTGTCAATTATCCAACGCGAGTAACAAAAATAAAACAAAATTATTTTCAAGAGCATTTTTTTTAGGTTCTTGCGGCAAATCAGCTTGGGATGCCACAAATCACTCGAGCAATAGGTATATTTATTCTAGTAATAAAATTTGCTAAAGGATTGTCTGATAAACCCAATGTCCATTTTTGAGAGCTTACTGAGTCAACAATGAAATCTGTGGTGATTCTTCTTAATGACCTAGATGTCTAAGAAGATTTTTGTGATGGCAGTCTGTTAAAAATCGGAGTGTCAGTAGTTTCTGAAAATATCAGCGTGCATTTCTTTCATCCACTCATCATAAGTACAAAACTCAATATGCCAAAGTTTTTGAAGTCACGAAAGTCATGCTTATCCGTAAATCAGGCGACCAGACCACTCTTTCCAATACAGACCAATTTCTATGTCATCTACTCTGTCGAAACCTTAAGAAGGACACATGCAAAAATGTATTCTTGGACATATTGATAGATCTTGTCAGTTACGTGATTACCATGGACTGGTCTGGTATTTCCTTCTCTACTCCTGCCACATCAGAGCATTATGCTGATTTAGACCAGTGCCTCCCCACCATGTGTGTGTGCACTCGTGCCTCACAGGTAGGCAGAAGTCAATTCACATATCTGTGCTAAATACGGAAACAATCCTGGGTCAGCAGCGGAACTTCCTTTGATATAGCTCTCATGAGTTGAAAACTTACTGCCGGCTGCTTGGGATTATTCAATGGTAAGGGTAACCTGTGTGCACGTGCGACAGTTCCTTCAAACTAGATGACTCAGATCCCTTCCCATTCTGAGTGTGATTGGCTGTCATGTTCCTCCGTCAGCCTGTTGATTAACTGGCACCCAGAAACCTCACGTAACTTCACTCTACAAAAAGGCAGTGACCAGCAAGAAGTCATCACAAGCCGTAGACCAACCTTTTCCAGCCTGGAAAACGTTTATGTCACTCAACTTCTGAGATCCAGCTTGATATAAGCTGCAGCAATTGCGCCATTGCGCCAAAAAAAAAGGTCGTAATCTTAACTCGACACATTGCCTTTATTTTATACTTGTGTGCGATAGCGGGATAGTCTTAGGCCAAATGCTTGGTAAAATCTGTTGGAATAATTAATAAATTCTCTCAGTTGTCTAGATGCTTCGTGATAGGTAAGTCAAAATGAAAGTTTTGCCGTTT
>JADBJO010000568.1:249724-252224 GCA_016801955.1 Conus betulinus | reverse complement strand
ATGTCCGCTCGCAGTCACCTCATCTTGAAACTGTTTTTCATGGAGGGTTAATTCTGGCAACTGCAGCGTGCATTACTTTTGTGTCTTTGGTCTCACGACTTAACACAATTTGAGTAGCGCGTATCGAACAATGCACACGCGGCGTCATTGATGTAACTGAACGCAAAACTGTGCGTTGTCCGAGCTATTAATCATGGGGCAAAATAGAGACCAAACTCCAAATCTGCTGTGAAAAGAATCTGCTCTATTTTACATATTTCCATTTAGTTCCTCAATTTCTTTTATCCACTTTTTTTTTTTTTCCCCTTTCGTCTTGCCAATAAATCATTTCAAACGTAAAATTGTGTTTTCTGTGTTTTCGCCTTATTAAGACACTCGTGCGCTTGAAGTGGGCAGTGGCGAAAGCTGCATCACGTTTCTTCACTTTTCCAGTCCCTGTTGCTCTCACAAACACAGGTTTTATTTGTGCAGGTTGGCGTGACCAGAGGGGCATCCGTTTGAGGCTGCGCTCCCAAAAAGTTGGGCTACAGGTTGTTTGAAGACCTCCACCTTCCACTGCCGTCCACACGACAAAAGAGAGAACCACACGCCACCAACCTGCACCTTCTTTGCTGTTTGTCTTGGGGGGGGGATTCATGTAGGGACTCATGTTGGGGGTGGTTTTTGGGGTGTGTGGATTTTGTGATGGAATAGCTGATGGCTTGATGATGTTTTTGTAGTTGTGTCATTGTGTGTCATTGTCACGACCTATTCACTGATGGTCTGGTATTGGGGGTGTTATTTCTTTTTTTTTTTTTTTTGTGGTAGTGTTTAATATGGATCAGTTGATGGTCTGGGTGATCATGATAGTGGTAGCGGTGATGGTGGTTGTGGTAGTGATGTGTGTGTGTGTGTGTGTGTGTGTGTGTGTGTGTGTGTGTGTGTGTGTGTGTGTGTGTGTGTGTGTGTATGTGTGTGTGTGTGTGTGTGTGTGTGTGTGTGTGTGTGTGTGTGTTTGTGTGTATGTGTGTGTGTATGTGTGTGTGTGTATGTGTGTGTGTGTGTGTGTGTGTGTGTGTGTGTGTGTGTGTGTGTGTGTGTGTGTGTTTTATTGTGAGAGTGCTATCATGTGCTGCTTTCTGGTGTAATGTGGTGATGTTCTGTAGTGTGGCATGTTAATGTGGTGTGGTGGGGTCTTGCTCTATAGTGTGGTATAGTAGTGTGGTGAGGGTGAGGTGTTCTGTAGTGTGGTATAGTAATGTGGTGTGGTTTTGCACTGTGGTGTGGCATACTAATGTGATGTGGTGTGGCATTGCCCTGTAGTGTGGTATAGTAATCTGATGTGGTGTTGCCCTGTGGTGTGGTATAGTAATGTTATATGGTGTGGCATTGCCCTGTAGTGTGGTATAGTAATCTGATGTGGTGTTGCCCTGTGGTGTGGTATAGTAATGTGACGTGGTGTGGCATTCCCCTTTAGTGTGGTACAGTAATGTTATGTGGTGTGGCATTGCCCTGTAGTGTGGTATGCTAATGTGGTGTGGTGTAGTATTGCATTTTGGTGTGATATAGTAATGTGATGTAGTTTGGGTTTGCCCTGGTACGGTATAGTAATGTTATGTGGTGTGGTATTGCCTTGTGGTGTGGAATAGTAATGTGTGTGGTGTGGTATTGCCCTGTGGTGTGGTATAGTAATGTTATGTGGCATTGCCCTGTAGTGGGGTATACTAATGTGATGTGGTGTGGTATTGCCCTGTGGTGTGGTATAGTAATGTGATGTAGTGTGGTATTGCCCTGTGGTATGGTATAGTAATGTTATGTGGTGTGGTATTGCCTTGTGGTGTGGAATAGTAATGTGTGTGATGTAGTATTGCCTTGTGGTGTGGTACAGTAATGTGTGTGTGTGTGTGGTATTGCCCTGTGGTGTGGTATAGTAATGTTATGTGGCATTGCCCTAGTGGGGTTTACTAATGTGGTGTGGTGTGGTATGCCTTGTGGTGTGGTATAGTAATGTGTGTGTGTGTGGCATTGCCCTGTGGTGTGGTATAGTAATGTTATGTGCCATTGCCCTATAGTGGGGTATACTAATGTGATGTGGTGTAGTATTGCCTTGTGGTGTGGTGTAGTAATGTGTGTGGTGTGGTATTGCCCTGTGGTGTGGTTAGTAATGTTATGTGGCATTGCCCCTGTGGTTGGGTATACTAATGTGATGTGGTGTGGTATTGCCCTGTGGTGTGGTATAGTAATGTGATGTGGTGTGGCATTGCCCTGTGGTGTGGTATACTAATGTGATGTGGTGTGGTGATGTTCTGCAGCGTGGTATAGTAATGTGGTGTGGTGTTTACGTTGTCCTGTAGTGTGATACAGTAATGTGATGTGATGTGATGTTGCTCTGTAGTGTAGTGTAGTGATGTGGTTTGGTGTTGTGTTGTTCTGTAGAGTGGTACAGTAATCTGGTGCCGTAGAAAATTTCCGTTGTTTCATATAATTCAGTCTGGTGTCGTGTTTGGTATGCTGTGGTGTA
>JADBJO010000568.1:222224-229724 GCA_016801955.1 Conus betulinus | reverse complement strand
ATGGCGTTGGTGTTGATTTTGGTGAAGTCTGTGTAACCGCGTGCGCGCGCGCGCGCGTGTGTGTGTGTGTGTGTGTGTGTGTGTGTATGTGTGTGTGTGTGTGTGTGTGTGTGTGTGTGTGTCTGTTTGTGTGTTGTGTGTGTGTGTGCGTGCGTGCATGTGTGTGTGTGTGTGTGTGTGTGTGTGTGTGTGTGTGTGTGTGTGTGTGTGTGTGTGTGTGTGTGTGTGTGTGTGTGTGTGTGTGTGTGTGTGTGAGAGAGGAGAGAGAGAGAGAGAGAGAGAGAGAGAGAGAGAGAGAGAGAGAGAGAGAGAGAGAGAGAATGAAGAAATATCACGTACAGTGTCATGCTGTCCTCTACTATCTATATGTTAATTTCTGACCTTCATCTCACCTAGATCAAAGAGAAAAAACAAAACACAAAAACAAGTTTACATCTGGAGTTTGAAGAACTGGTACCACCACCAAACCTAAATATACTATATGTCCAATTTAAAACATGGCTATGACTAATGAAATCATTGATGAGGAATCCTTCATGCTGAAACAGTGTTCACATTGTTCCCTTCCATTACAGGAACTTTATATTCAAAGAGCTCAAGTGCTCTCGCCTTCGTCAGTGCATGTGGCACAGTATGATTGTCTCAGAGCTGTTCTTCGTCCAGTTTTCGTAAAAAACGTACACTCTTGCGTTTGCCATATCTGGGAGAAAATATCCCTATCTTGATTATGAAAGTCACAATTGAGGGCTTGTGTTGTGTATAAATGAATTGATGCTTTTTTCACCTGTTGCACCTGATACCAATATTACTGAGAATTACGAAGCTCATTTATTATAATTAATCATGTTTATTGTTACATTAATTATTTATTAATTATTTACAAACTCTTTTTAACTGGTACAGCTGCATACTGTCTGATGCTTATTTACATCTGTGATTAAAATGGCTTTCTTGTTAGTCTTCTACTGAGTCGTCTGATATTTCATACCATGAACAGTAATATTGCTATGGTTAAATCCTGTAGTATTCACAGCGTATATTTGCCACGATGCTCAACTATGCCGTTTAAATTTGGGCACTTTCTGTCTTTTTTTTTCTACTCTCTTTAACTCTAGGTCGTAAGAAACGAAAATCAAGCTAACTGGGGTCCACCCGCATGTTGCTGGCTGCAGTGTGTGTGTGTGTGTGTGTGTGTGTGTGTGTGTGTGTGTGTGTGTGTGTGTGTGTGTGTGTGTGTGTGTGTGTGCGCGCGCGCCTTTATGTCTGTCTATCTATCTGTCTGTCTGTCTTTCCCTATTTTCATTCTCCTCCCAAATCTCACTAAAGCTGTAGGAATTAAAAAAAAATTCTTTCCTGGATGATACGTAGTCTGGCTGTAGCAGACCATCCCTAGCGGCACTGTGCAGCTAATGGGAAGAGGAAGAATGGGCCAAGGTCACCCAAGATGCAACTGCATGCAGACAACAAGAAGAGGAAGAATGGGCCATGGTTGTCCATATGGAACTGCATACAGACAACAGGAAGAGGAAGAATGGGCCAAGGTTGTCCATGATGCAACTGAATGCAGACAACAGGAAGAGGAAGAATGGGCCAGGTCAGCCACGATGCAGCTGCATGTAGACAACAGGAAGAGGAAGAATGGGCCAAGGTTACCCAAGATGTAGCTGCATGCAGACAACAGGAAGAGGAAGAATGGGTCAAGGTCACCCAAGATGTAGCTGCATGCAAACAAGAGGAAGAGGAAGAATGGGCCAAGGTCACCCAAGATGTAGCTGCATGCAGACAACAGGAAGAGGAAGAAAGGGTCAAGGTCACCCAAGATGTAGCTGCATGCAAACAAGAGGAAGAGGAAGAAAGGGTCAAGGTCACCCAAGATGTGGCTGCATGCAGACAACAGGAAGAGGAAGAAAGGGTCAAGAGCGCCTTTGATGCAAATACGTACAGCTGACTGGAAGAGGAAGAGAAGGCCAAGATCATCTATGATCCAGTCCTGTGCAGCTAACAGGAAGTTCAAGGACGGGGCAATGTCCCTTATGATGCAGCCAATGGCAGCAAATTCCAGTCTGTCTTTCCCCCTACCCCTCCTGCTCTTCGCCCCACCGCCCATTTCACGTCACATCTTGTCGCCATCCTTCATTCTTCAGGCCAACATGTTTACCGAGTCTAAAAGCTGTGGTCAAATCCATTTTTGTAGGTGCTACTAGTATAGTTTCTTCCCTGTTCATATATCAAACCAGAGGATAAATTTCTGAAATGTTTTTAAAGTGTTCGTTTATTCCTTTGTGCATGTTTCTCTTTTTGTGTATCGGTGATAATTTCATAGTAAAAGTGTCAATGCTAATTAATCAATGCTTACTGCCTCAAATCCGTCAAGTTATGACGGCAGTATACACGGCCAGTTAAACGTATAATGGAATGAATAAACAACAGAAAGAAAAAAGAATGAGAGGAGAAACTCATGAAGGAGAATATATACATTATGGTAAGTCAATGGGTACTGTATAGTAGAATATAAGTCTTGTAACAAACAACGCTTTGGCTCGTTTTGGTGCTTATTGATATCAGACCCCATACGAAATCTGGTTTTTCGGTCATTTACCACTCCCCCAGACATATCTAAATGGGGCACAAATGAAACATAACATCAGAACATGTTCGTCACCTAACAGCATCGGAATTGAATGTAATCTTCTCCGCTGACGTGATTTGCTGGGCGAACTTTGTCAGCTTCTACGAGGTGGGGAGAAAAGCGAGGGAAGAAAGGGGGACTAGGGAGAGGGTAAAGTCAGCGAAGACAAAATGGGCGAGAGCCATCTGATTTGCTTCCCCCGTCTCCATTGTTGACAGTGGCAAAATAGAATTGACCTCCGCCTTACGGCTCCTCTTTGGCCTGCTCCAGGCGTTCTTCTGTGGAGGACCAATCTAAACACTGACCAATGGCTGGCTGGAAATGACGGTAGGGCAAAACGTTTGTTTTAAACGTTCCTCTGGATAGGTGGGTACTTTGATGATTTGGTCTGTGGCTACTTAGTTGACTAGTTAGGTTGGCTGGTTGATTGGTGAGGGGATTGATTCTTTTGTTGTTTGGTAGATATTACACACGTTATGATTGAAAGAACCTGATGGTAAGATAATAGAGCTTAAATATGTCATAATATTGATCAGTAAGCACAGCTACACAGCAGTAGTAACAGAGGCACTCCGTTAGGCTGTTCTTTAATACCCAAGTATCAGATGACTCATGACTCCAGCCAGTTTTCTCAATGATGCCATTTCTTAGGAACCGATTCTGGCAAGGCTCTGCACTGACCATAACTGATCAGTGCACAGGTGACTTGTAAGTTCAAGCTAGCAGTTTGACCAACCTGTCCCTGTGGTCAGGAAAAAGCAGGGACAGCTAGCAGTTTCATGGATGTCCTTCTATGATCCAGAGCACCTGAGGACTGGCAGCCTCGGCCCGATGTCTTGTAGTCAGGAGGACCAGAGAACAGAGCATATCCTTCAGAAATGTCTTCTTCAAGAGAAATGACAGGGGGTGTTGCCACCAGTAAGCCATTGACCATCAAACTGTTTGACAGGTGGTTAGGACCGAGGTACATGTGATAGATTCATCACTAAATGTTTCACTTACTGAGGAAACATCCACCACCAAGAAGAAGAGCAAGTTTCGACATTGCACAATTTTCTTCCTGTGAGAAATGAGCACTCTAACCAAGTTCCATCCAGAGAGGTTTTGGGCAGCTGTCTTTTGAGTCTTTTAGTAAAGAAAATCAATAGGAATGTATGGTTCGCTCGCTAATTCTCATCTCTTAGGATTCCAAGCCAGAATGTTTGCTGATATTGATGTGTTACTTATGCAATATGGTCCCACTCAGTCACATTAGTAGCTAGACTAAGTTATGTTTGTTATTGTTGCTTTGGATGGTAAAGGCGGCGGTGGTGGTGGTGGTGGTAGTGTGTCTGTGTGCGTGCGTGCGTGCGTGCGTGCGTGCGCGCGCGCGCGCGCGCGCGCGCGTGTGTGTGTGTGTGTGTGTGTGTGTGTGTGTGTGCGTGTGTGTGATGAGTGCTTATTGTGCGTGCATATGTGTGTGTGAGAGAGAGAGAGAGAGAGAGAGAGAGAGAGAGAGAGAGAGAGAGAGAGAGAGAGAGAGAGAGAGAGAGAGAGAGAGAGAGAGAGAGAGCTTCATTTGCAGTATCGTTCTGTTCTATACAGAACTATATATAAAATTGCCACCAGCATCTCACCTCGGATCTGGAAGGAAAAAAACCGCAAAGCAGTTGTTTTCGCAGTACTTAACGTCTAGAGTTTGAAGAAGTGATACCAGCACCAGCCACAAAGCTACTCAATGTACATTTTCAAACGACTGAAGTCTCTGGTATGTAATCATTTGAATTATTCCTGTCCATCACTGAAACTCTTTCTTCTTTTTTTTTTTTTTTTTTGGAAAGTTCAAGAGCTCTAGCCTTATCTAGTTCTTGAGCCAAGGTGGAGTTGTCTTTTACATCTGTTCTTCAAATTCTTGTGCATGTACATTCTTACACTTAAAGTATATGTAACTGTATATCTTTATCTTACATTTAAAGTATATGTAACTTATATCTTTATTACTGTGTTGAACTCAACACGTGCTTATCAGCTTTAAAGAGATCGATGTTTTTTCCCGAAAGGACTCAGAAGCTTTACACAATTTTAATACCTTTCAAGTAGTGTGTGTGTGTGTGTGTGTGTGTGTGTGTGTGTGTGTGTGTGTGTGTGTGTGTGTGTGTGTGTGTGTTGAGAATTTCAGTAAGCACGTCTTAAGTTGTATTAAGCTGATAAGTGTTCTTCATTAACGACTTCGACAACATCTGTCCCGTTTGGTAAAGCAGGAAATCTGTCAGAAATATGCGTTTCTTTCCCAGCATAGTTTAAGTACACATTTTTCTTCCTCTTGTCACCGTTGATGTTAATGCACACTTGCTAATGCAAGCTTGTAAAATAGTCGACCTGTTTTTGTTTTGTTTGTTTTTGTTTGTTTTTGATCTAAACCTGCAGACAGGTCTGTCTTTCTAGCACGCTTATTGAAGGAAAAGGAGTAGTAAACTTGACGCCATATCTGGATTCTCAATGCTTAGTGTAGTTTCTTTGTAATAAAGGTATCTCACAATTGGAATGCCACACACAAAAAAATAGTTAAAAACACGGAAACTTTACTGTGTGGTTTGCCAACAGAGAATAATTGATCGATTCCGCCCTTTGTTGATATGGTGTTCGGTGCATGACGTTTGCATGTGCGACAGAGTAATATTTCCATTATATGTTGTATGTCCACAAGAAGATGGGAACCTGATACACAACAACAACAAACAACAATAACAACAGCAACAACAACAACACACATCAATTTCAATAGAGAAAATAAAGAGTCTGAGAATTTCACTCTATGATCTCAACTGACAAGATTTTAATCATCTGCATCTTTTGAAATTATGTACTGCAACGAGCAGATATTATCTGGTGATTTTATATCTTGTGTTTAGTCCTTTTGTCGTAATGTTACATATTTGTATTGACTGCATTTCTTTTCAGACTTTTGGACGATTATGTCACTAACTGTCTGTGACATTAAGTCGGAAGTATAATTTGTAATGGTTGTTTAAAACTGTTTCAGATTGTCCATCCCATGTCTTACGGTGAGACTGTGTGCCTGCCAATCAGACACCAGCTCAGGGGTCAAGCTGTCTACGGCGCTGCTGTGCCAGTGTCTCGGCTGGGATCAGTCCCTGCAACATTTACTTTCAATCTCAGTCAAGCCATAGAACATGCCATTCATTCCTATCATCATTTACTCTTCTTGTGCTATAGATTCATGACGTGGCATGTGGTATGGTATCTGTTGTTTATCAGGTGTGTATTTTTCTTATGTCTGATTGTTGGTGCTGCCACTGAACATATTGGGCTGCAATGTACTGGTGTTAATCAATACTCTGGTGGCTATATGAGAGAAAGACAAAAAGGTTTCAACCGTAAAGTGTTGTCAAATAAGAGAGATAAAAAAGAAAAAGAAGGATGTTTTTTCACCACAACACGCGGAACAGAGAACAAACAACATTGGGTAAGAGAGACAAGAACGAGATCTTTGCCATGATACGTGAATCAATACTCAGATAACCATATGGGAGAAAGACAAACAGGTTTCTACCGTAATGTGTCAATCAGCGAGCGGTTCATTGTTATGATCATTTACTCTTCTAGTGTTGTTGTTTTATGACAGGGATGTGGCATGGTACCTGTTGTTTATCTGATGCGTGATTTCCTCATGATATCTAATTGCTGGGGCTGCCTATCTGCCCATCTGTCCTTATCACTCCGGTCGTCCATCACGTATCATTCATAGCACATCATCACTCTCTATCTTCCCGCTACAAATTTTCCCTTAACACATCAGTGGTCCCATCACACATCATTTATGGCATATCGAGCGAGTGAAGCAGCATGAAAGAAACAAACTGAATTCTTCCTATCCAATACGGCAATCACACCATTTTGTCATCAAAGCCACAGTCAGAGTACACTTCAAACAAGACATAAGATCACGAATGAAAACAGACTGACTCAGTGAAGAACTTTTTGACTGGAACTCTTATCCCCACTCCCCATCTCCTACACTCCAGACACATGAACGGTAAGATGGATGCTGAACCATTTCTCTGTCAAACAGTTTCCAAGCTTATTCAATAATTGCATTGAGGAGATATGACTGCACCAGGGAGAGACCTTGCCTTGGGTACTTCAATCTTTTCTAGCAAATACCTCAATCACAACATCACACAAGACTCCGCCACCAGTTTGAACAGGACGGCAGACAGATATTGATTCTAGTCCACAGAATGAATCAGATGCAGTTTAGGCACATTTGTAGCTGTCCATGCATGCATATGGACACAACACAAAACTCTCAGAGAGAGAGAGAGAGAGAGAGAGAGAGAGAGAGAGAGAGAGAGAGAGAGAGAGAGAGAGAGAGCGAGGAGAGCTGGGAGAGAGAGAGGGCAGGAGAGAGAGAGTAAAGCTGGGACAGAACATGAGGAAAGCTGAGACCTGATCGGGAGAGTTGTTAGATTATCAGAGAGACAAGGACACGTAGACAACGCGCGTGCGGGACAGAACCAGTGAGTCAGATAGACGGGACAGTGTTAGATTATCATTACAAGAACTGATTGAATCGGGCCAGTGTACATTACGTACACACGCGTGTGCGCGCGTTCCAGTGAGTAGATAGACTAATTCATTAGAAGATGTTTACATACGTGCATGGAACGATGCTTTAGAATCTAGCAATATGTGTTTATTTTATAGGAATTTTAAAACAGAGTTTTGCCGTGAAAAATATATTGAAATGTTGCCTGATGTTTATGTATACCCGCTAATTCTGTTCCGCTGTGGTAATCATAAACTCATGATCGAAACTGGCAGACGATTTGGAATACCTCATGATGAACGATTTTGTCGGGACTGCGACC
>JADBJO010000568.1:207224-214724 GCA_016801955.1 Conus betulinus | reverse complement strand
ACAAAAACAAAGAAAAAGAAAATGAAACGAAGTAATATCAAAATAAAATACCGCCACCAGCAAGGGCAAATCAATACCCATCCACCACCGACTCAGAGCAAAGAAATGAGCAAACATCCATAAGAAAACAGTGGAAACAAACAAAGGAACACAGAATAAAAAACACAGCAAAAGTTAAAACATAAAAAATCACACACACACACACACACACACACACACACACACACACACACACACACACACACACACACACACACAGTGACTGAAAGAGAGAGAGAGAGAGAGAGAGAGAGAGAGAGAGAGAGAGAGAGAGAGAGAGAGAGAGAGAGAGAGAGAGAGAACACGAATCAAGTAGTGTCGGGATTTTAAGAAAAAGGCAAAGAAAACCGAATAGTGCAAACAAACTAAGACAATAAACATAAAGCAACAGAAACAGAAAAAAAACTAATATATGCAAAAGCGAGCACTCGAACTAAAAACTCCATAAACATAATAAGAGATATTTCAAGTACAACATACTCCCTTTGGGAGGAGGGGGGTTGGAGAGAGAGAGAGAGAGAGAGAGAGAGAGAGAGAGAGAGAGAGAGAGAGAGAGAGATAGAGAGAGAGAGATGGGTGGAGGGTGGAAGCTCGGTTGATGGAGGAGAAATTGAGTGATAGAGGCAGAGACGAGAAACTGGAGCTACATGCCAGGACAAATCGACAGACAGACAGACAGACAGTAACAGAGAGTACTATGTTTCTTTTTTAATCGTACACAACAGAAACTGTTGCAGTGTGTCCGAACCTTTACGTCGTTAACTAAAGTGGACGGTCTTATATAATTCCTCACTGCTCTGCGCTCGGATAAAGTTGCTTTGAAGCCTTTATTGTCTTCTCTGTGGATGTGGTCTGAGAGGGTAGCTTTGAAGCTTTTGTTATCTGCTCTGTAGATGTGGTCTGAGAGAGTAGCTTTGAAGCCTTTGTTATCTGCTCTGTGGATGTGGTCTGAGAGGGTAGCTTTGTAGCCTTTGTTATCTGCTCTGTGGATGTGTGTCTGAGAGGGTAGCTTTGAAGCCTTTGTTATCTGCTCTGTGGATGTGGTCTAAGAGGGTAGCTTTGAAGCCTTTGTTATCTGCTCTGTGGATGTGGTCTGAGAGAGTAGCTTTGAAGCCTTTTATTATCTGCTCTGTGGATGTGGTCTAAGAGGGTAGCTTTGAAGCCTTTGTTATCTGCCCTGTGGATGTGGTCTGAGAGAGTAGCTTTGAAAGCCTTTATTATCTGCTCTGTGAATGTGGTCTAAGAGGGTAGCTTTGAAGCCTTTGTTATCTGCTCTGTGGATGTGGTCTGAGAGAGTAGCTTTGAAGCCTTTATTATCTGCTCTGTGGATGTGGTCTAAGAGGGTAGTTTGGAAGCTTTTGTTATCTGCTCTGTGGATGTGGGCTACAAGCCTTTATTGTCTGCTCCGTGGATGTGGTCTAAGAAGGTAGCTTTGAAGCCTTTGTTGTCTGCTCTGTGGATGTGGTCTCCAAGGGTTTCTTTGAAGCCTTTATTGTCTGCTCTGTGAATGTGGTCTGAGAGGGTTGCTTTGAAGCTTTGATTGTCTGCTTTAGGAACGTGGTCTGAGAGGGTTGCTTTGAAGCCTTGATTGTCTGCTTTAGGAACGTGGTCTGAGAGGGTTGCTTTGAAGCCTTGATTGTCTGCTTTAGGAACGTGGTCTGAGAGGGTTGCTTTGAAGCCTTGATTGTCTGCTTTAGGAACGTGGTCTGAGAGGGTTGCTTTGAAGCCTTGATTGTCTGCTCTGTGAACATGGTATGAGAGGGTTGCTTTTATGCCTTCAATGACTTCTCTGTAGATGTTGTCCAGGAGAGCTGCTTTGATGCCTTTACTTCTGGCTCTGTGGATGTGGTCCAGGAGGAGTTGTTTTGAAGCCTTCATTGTCTGATTATTGATGAGGTCTGAAGGTTTGTTGTCTTTGGTTGCGCCTCTCTCTCTCTCTCTCTCTCTCTCTCTCTCTCTCTCTCTCTCTCTCTCTCTCTCTCTCTCTCTCTCTGCTCTCTCTCTCTCTCTCTTCTCTCTCTCTCTCTCTCTGTATGTGTGCTTGAGTGCGTGGGTGCGTGCATGCAGAAGTGTGTGTTCGTGTATATGTGTGTATGTGTGTGTGTGTGTGTGTGTGTGTGGTGTGTGTGTGTGTGTGTGTGTGTGTGAGTGCGTGCGTGCGCGTGCGCGTGTGTGTGTTGTTTAAGTGAGCATGCGTGTGTGTGTGTGTATGTGTGTTGTGTGTGTGTGTGTGTGTGTGTGTGTGTGTGTGTGTGTGTGTAGCTTTGTATGTGTGAGTGTGTTTGTGTTCACTTAAGTGACGTCCAGTTGAATAACGTCCAGCTCGACGAGTGCGGTGAAGCAATATTTCTCTGCAACAACATACCACAACAATAGCATACTACTACAGCTACATACCAGTATCACAGCATTTGATTATTGTGATATACACCATCGCAACGAAAAACTGGTTTCAAGCTATGATCAAGCTCATCAGGCCATATGATATGTTATTACTCACTAATTCCTCCCCCCCTCTATCTCCTCTCTCTCTCTCTCTATGTCCTCTCCTCACTCTCTCTCTCTCTCTCTCTCTCTCTCTCTCTCTCTCTCTCTCTCTCTCTCTCTCTCTCTCTCTCGCGCGCGCGTGCCTGAACACATGCCTGCACATGTGTGTGTGTGTGTGTGTGTGTGTGTGTGTGTGTGTGTGTGTGTGTGTGTGTGTGTGTGCGCGCGCGCGCGCGCGTCTACTTTCCCTCATCCCACACTTGCCTGAAAATGTTAATTGTGTTTGCTCACATTTCATTGGGTATCTCACTCTCTTGATTCATCGCAGCAGTTTCAAGAGCCTCCAATACAGATCACAGGAACAGGATCTGTACGCGTGGGTCAAGGTGACCCATGATGCAATCAAGGGCAGGAAACGCTGGTGCTAACCTGAATCGGATGTTCGTCAACACGTCCACCTGTCATCTCCCCCTGCATCTCCCCTATCTCTACTTCCTTCACTTCCCCTCCCTCCCATCTCACCCCATGTCGTCAACATCCTTCATCTTTTTTGGCCAAAAGGGTTTACCTAATCTAGAACAAGTAGTCAAAGCCAGTCACGTCAGTGCTATGGGTATCCTTGCCCTACTCCCATCCCATCCTCGGATCAAACCTAGAAGGTAAATCTTATATAACTTGAACTTTTAAAAAGTCTAGTTTATATTCCCTCCCATATTTACTGTTTTAGTTTTGCTTATATTTCCCCTAGGTGGTGGCTGGTACTGCATGCGGATTAGTCAATATACCCTGCACTCCATCTACCAAGCAAAGAGAGTGTACAGTGTGCAGGAGTGATTGCTAGGTAAATAGATAAACAATCAAATGAGAAAAAAAAAACAACAACAAAGAATTGAAATGAGAATCTTATAGATGTTTTTACTTGGAAAAATGGTGGACTTGTAATAACAATAACGACTCGGTTTGGTGTATATTTGTATCAGACCCATATCAGAATAAAGCTGTATAGTAATAAAATTCCCTCAGACAAATTTGAACAGGGTAGAAGTCAAACGAGGCACCGGAAGATATTAGCTAACTGAGAACAGCCCAAACTGAATATAATCTTCTCCGCTGATGTGATTTGCTGGGCGAAGTCTGTCAGCCACGGGGTGGGGGGGGGGGGGGGGGGGGGGGGGGGGGGGGACGAGCGAGGAAGAAGGGAGTGGGATGGGATGGGGCCAGACGCAGTGAAGACAAAATGTGCGAGAGCCGTCTGTTTTACTTCTCCCCATCTCAGTTGTTGACAGTGGCAAATAGAATTGACCTCCAACTCAACACCCCTCCCTTGCCAGTTCTTTAATGGAGGACCATCTCGAACGCTGACAAATGGATGGAACGGACAGTTGACGGACCAACGTGAACACTGACAAATAAATGGAACTAACGGCTAGCGCCCGGCGCCCGTTCTGTGAACCCGTCCCACCATTCTGCTGGGGATTTGGGATGTCAGCCTCGCAGTTTGGCTCAGTCTACATCGTGTATGAATTGATTCTCAGCTGAGCAAGGCCAGTGTGGTCTTGCATCGCTATAATCATTCACTACTGTTGTCATTCTCTATAAGACAGCAATGTGGTATAACAAACAAAAACCTTTTATTTGTCTGACGTGTACTTACTAATGAACCACATTTGACTGCGCTGCCTTTATTAATACTGACCGTTAGAAGATTAACTATCGATTGTTATTGAATTATAGCCTCATTCTGCTGCTAAAGTGTTTGGTTCTTAGCTATTCATTCACATCCATATTCAACATGGTTTTATTTTCTAGACGTCAGCTGAGTCTCCTAGCATGTAATGCCCCCTTGAAACAGTGCACGTGTGCTATGCAATGGTTAACGCCTCTGATATAATGTACATCACAGATTCTCATGATACTTATGACATTTTGTTGTGTGTTTGTAGACACTAGTATGTTTGCCAGGAAATGAAAATTGACCGGTTTCTGCCTACATGTTACTGGTTGAAATGATTCACACCGTCACTCTCCACTTCCCTTCATTTATTTTAGTCTCCCTCCCCTACCTAATTCCATATCCTCAGCACTTTGTTTTTCACATATCATCATGGCGGACTTACCGACTGAAACCAAATGAGAGCAGCAGATGACAAAAAATAAGTAAAGACAACTTATTCTTACACAATATGGGAGATATACAAACATGCTAACGTGGCTTTATTTAGGGTTGACTTCAAATAAAATCGAACATCACGCGTGACGACAGACTTACCTAATGACTAACTTTCCCATCATAACTTTTGCTTCCACTTCTTGCTTACGAGACTGTAGGCATGCATGATAGAGGATCAACCGTCTCTCTGTCCAACAGTTCAAACTTATGTTATGATTCATACTACTTAGTGGACGACATCCTCAGTCAACTTGCATTTGTCTTTTTTCTGATGGACTGGGTGCACTGCAAGCTAGGCAGAACAGGTAGACAGTGGTGTAAAGGACCAAAACAACGATGTATTGGAATTGAAAGCGGGACTGTTTGCATTGCAATCCTTTGCTACTGATAATAGTTCAACAATTTGCTACTGATAAACAGAGTATTCACAGTAGACTGATCATAAATAGCACTACAGCTGTCGCTTGCATTGGTCACATGTGGATAAGTCATTATCAAAGTCGTAATTCTGTGGTGAAAAAAAATCCTTTGTGTGTGGAAAGAAAGACTTGGGTATCAGCAGCGAATGTTTTGGTGAAACAAAATATAAGTGCTAATGGAGAATCTGGAAGCGAATGTTGATTTGTCTGCTTGAAGAGGTAATCATAAGTTCTCTAGAAACATTGCATTCAGACCAGAACCGGGTACTTTTGCAAATAGCAGACCCAAAAAATTTCGCCAACAATGCTTTCGATATTTCCTGATATCATTTAAGACTAATGCAGCAGAAAAAAAACAGAAACAGAAAAGGCCCTAGGAGTTAGTGTAGCTCCATACTGGCTAAGCCAGCCATGGTTCCCGAAAATAGCACACCTGCTGACAGACAAACCGGCACTATTATCAGCCAGGGGAAATCTGCTACAAGAAGCAAGCGAAAGTATTCAACACAGGCTAAGACAGTTTCCGCAGATAGTCGTCTGTGAAGTCTTCGGAAAAAACAAAGAAAACTATGAATTTCACCACAGCAGCTGACGTCATCTGCTTATTCTGTAGACCAGGAACGTCCAAAATCTATGCACAGTATATCATAAGGGTGAAAAAGTTATGCAAGCAAAAAGAACATTGATATCACTGATCTGCATTTAAACGAGCATTCTAACTGTACTGTTCAAGTCAGGTGTAAGGTGCAGTGATCTCAAGTAGTAAGGTCAGCTCTTTCGTGTTAAATGGGATGATTCAAACTGTGACATTTTAGGAATAAAAGCCTGGAACGGAGATCCATGAAAGATGTAAATGAATTCCGACCATCATTTCCAAAGAGTGTTACAACTTGATATATACATATTATAGTGCATTACCAAGAATATATGTATCCAAGTAAAGATTGACACTGGAAACGTGTGACTCTTATCGCACTTTTGCAAGGACAGCGATACCAGACTGCGCACAAACTGTCCACAACATTTGATACAACTACTTGCTAATAAGTGTACGTTTCAGATATGCACAGTGCTAAACAGTCCAGAAAAGGAAAACATGTAGCGCGGCTTAAGTTGCTGGGAATATGAAACTAAGCGGGAAAAGAAAAAACGTATGGAAAGATGAAAAGAGTGTGCTCAATAGTTTATCATCAAAAACCTCATGGGTCTGTGTCAAAAGATACTGTAGCATTGTGATCAGACATACGTTGACAAGGCACGCATTGACACCCCTCATTTTGGTTCACACAGTAATCGCTCAACAAGCAAGACAGCAGCTGCTCTTGTGGGATATCTCTGACCGCAATCATGAAAGCAGCTGGTTGGTCAGCAGGGTCATCGTTTACCAAGCTTTGTCCGAAAACGTCACATGTCAACATGGGTCGATCTCTCATAGATTTCGTGACTGAGGAAAGCTTTAAATATGTGAGCAAAACAGTTATGAAATTGCTAGGGGTTTTCTTAATTGATATGAATGTACTTGTTTACGCGTTCATGAACAGCAGTTTCTCTTATAAAACAATCAATGAAAGTTTTCCTTGTAAACAGTAGAAAGCTGTCTACTTTCTACTTTAAAGCGCGGCTTGTCTGCTCATAAAGTGGGAAACCAAGATATATTAGTCCCCATATCGTGATTAGTGGTAGTAGTAGTAGTAGTAGTAGTAGTAGTAGCAGTAGTAGTAGTAGTAGCAGTAATAGTAGCAGTGGTAGTGGTAATAATAGTAGCAGTAGCAGTGTAGATGTTTTTGTTCTTGTGGTGGTAGGTGCTGCTGCTGCTGCTAATGTTGTTAAATGCTGATCAACAATACACCTATTTATCATCTCCTTTTGTTTTTGCAGTCTTGGTGCAACCCTTAACTAGTCTTTTTTTCTTTTCAACAGCACATTTCAGACGTCTGTAAAAAGTGCATATCTAGAATTCCACGGGACAGGCTCTAACTATCATTATCTCTTTGTGAATTCAACCGAAACATTAGTGTGGCCTTTTGTGCTCTGTAGGATTGACTACTGTGATTCTCTTTTGACCAGCTTTCGCCAATACCCGTGAGACTTTAACGACTCATGAACAGAGCTGCTAAATCAGACCTTGTTTCTTCTCTTCTTCACTCACTCCACTGGCTGCCTGTTTCTGATCGAACAGGCTACAAGCTATATGCTGCAAATATTTTCTGCTGTCAGTGGGTCTGGGGCTGATCTTCTCCAAATCCATGCTCTGCCTCGTCAGATCCACTCTTCCCTTAATACTGGACTTCTTAGGGCACTTAAATTAGAATGAAGGCTTATGGGCAGATATCTTTTCTTTCTTTCCAGCCCCCAAGACATAGAGCAGATGCCTTGGCCAGCCTG
>JADBJO010000568.1:192224-197224 GCA_016801955.1 Conus betulinus | reverse complement strand
ACCAGACCCTTTCAGAAATAAAAAAAAAAACATAAATGAAATAAATAAATATAAAACATCAGCAGGTAGTCGCCTGACAAAGGAGAAAAATTGTTGATGTAGAGCCATCTGTCACATGATCGCCATCTGTCACATGATCCTTACTTTTTTGCAACCATTTGGAGACCATACCCATGGCAACCAAATCCTACTACTGTCATTTTATCTATCTTTTCTATTTTCGTTTGTCCATCTTTTTATATTGCTGTCAGAACAATAGTGAGGAACAGATAAACAGAAGAAAATGGTCGGCTGATACTGTTCGATTCCCCCACCTCCACCCCCTAGAAAAATTAACTGAAAAAGAAATGAATGTCATTTTTTTTGCGTAGAAAGAGAAAAGGTCAAAAGGTCATTTCCCATCCCGTTAGACCAGTACCACTGTTGTTTTTTTCAGAAAGTGAACAGTCTTGCTGATCTGAAAACTCCAAGACGTCGTCAATCGATAGAGAAGAGGAGCGTTACAGGTCCACCAGAATGGGATTCGTCGTGTAATCAAGCCAGTTGTCTGGCACATAAGGGGAGGAGAACAAGAAGAATGTTGAGTTGAAGTCCTTTCCATTAGAGAAGGGGGTGTGTCATAATAGTTCTTTCTATGTGCCTTGGAGGGAGCACAGGAGAGTGTGTTGGAAGACCCCTTTCTATCTGCCTTTAAGGGAACTAGGTAAATGTGTTGCATACCTTCCCAACAGCATTTTGTATAGCAAGTTCTTCACATCTTGTGTTCAACAATACCAAAGGTTTCTAACAACACAACAACACACAATTTGACTGTAAGACACTGGTTTTAAACGACACATAATTTTGTAAAAAAAATAATTGACAGATGACTTTTCACACACACACACACACACACACACACACACACACACACACACACACACACACACACACACACACACACACACACACGCACGCACGCACGCACGCACGCACGCACGCACACACACACACACACACACACACACACACACACACACACACACACACACACACACACATCCATCATCATCATCATCATCATCATCATCATCATCATCATCATTATCACCATCATTATCATCATCATCATCATCATCATCATCATCATCATCATCATCATCATCATCATCATCATGATCATCTTAATCTCTGGTTTATCTGAACACATGATGACTGTGTCTTTGATTGGCATGGGTCTTGCTTGCCCTGGAAAGACTGTATTTAGAAAAATCAGAGCTCATTTTATGCCAGAAGCTCATGGCTGTACATGATAGGAATGTTTTATGTTTGTTTCAGCCCTTTGTATTTTCTTGACAAGACGTTGTTTCTTATTTACTCACTAGTTTAACAGTTAGTGTCTATGTGTGTGATCAGCCTATTTAGATTGTCTTTGAGTGTTGTGAGTGCGTCCAAAACTTGATTCCGAATACTGTCTATAACCAATGTCAGTTTGAAGAAAACAGTTTTATTCTTCCCTTTAATCTATTCTACGTGCCATCAATGTTTTAGTTCAGGTCATCCACACAGGTGCAGTTTCTGAAAGGAACTAGTCTTTCTGTCTGTCTACCTGTCTGTCTATCTATCTGTCTGTCTGTCTGTCTGTCTTCTCTTTCTCTCTCTGTCTCTCTCACACTCACACACATTCACATGGTATACATAGAGTTGTGCATTTCTCTGTACCTTTTGTATTGTAATTCCTTTGATTTTGACTGATGTATCTCTGTCTCTCTGGGTGGTGTCTCCCTGTCTGCCTGTTTGTCTGTCTGTCTGTCTGTCTGTCTGTCTGTCTGTCCCCTCTCTCTCTCTCTCTCTCTCAGACCTGTAATGGGGAGGATGTGTAATCTGGAGCCTTTGCACGCCCGGTTATGGTTGTCTTCTCCTTCAGTGTTATGTTTTCTTTTTCTTCCCTCCCCCTTCCCACGTCCTCCATCGTGTCCATTGTGGGTAGAATTACCCCCCCCCCCCCCCCAGCTCACCTCAACCTCCGAGCACTCTTCCACTCGGAATCCCAACAGACAATAGCTTTCGATGTTCATCCCCGACACTTGTTTGCTTATTTGATCCACAAACCGAAGAGGGATTCAAATACTTGTTTTTGTTGCTTTCATTTTCTTTCGTTTTTTGTATGTTTATTTGTTTGTTTTCCTGTATATTCGTTTCCACTCCGTCTCGTTCATTTTAGTTTGATTTGATTTGTTTTTGCCTGCTGTTTGTTTGTTCAAGAAAATTGCTGTTGATTCAATTCTTTCCAGCTTCATTTCTCAGGTAATATTTTCTTCCCATTTGAAAGTAGTGTTCCTCTGTCTTTTTCTCCCTTCCACAGTTTCTTTGTTTCTCTCTTTGTTTTTTTTTGTTCTCAGCTTCTTCCTCCCTTCCTTCTTTACCCGTCCTCTCTCTCTGTATCTGTCTGTCTGTTTGTCTGTCTGTCTGTCCCTATGTCTCTCCCTCCGTCTCTCTCTCTCACTGCTCTCTCTCTCTCTCTCTCTCTCTCTCTCTCTCTCTCTCTCTCTCTCTCTCTCTCTCTCTCTCTCCCTTCCGTCCCCTTTTAAAGCTCTGTTTCTCTTATTTACTTTATTTGTTTTTATTTTTCTTTCGACGTTTTTTTTCATAGCATTCCCTACATTATTTTGGAGGTCTGTCGTTGAGTGTTGCATCTGTGGCATCGATTGTACCACCAAATTATAGGCTGTGCTCTGTCTCAGATACTGTAGGTTGACTGCTACATCCGTAAGCGTATCTACTGAAAAGTGCTCATTCAGAGACAATGGTCAGTCTTAGGCAGTCACAAGCAAAATGGTCTGTTTACAGTGCAGCAGCCAATGTTCCCATTGCTTTCATTGAAAGATTGAAGATGATAATTACATTGACATCCAGTCCATCTAGCCTCATCTTCCGCCTCTATCCTGCTGATTCATTCTTTTTTGAAATGCCTCTCATATCATAATGATTGCGGATCTTTTTGAAAACCTGCATTTGTTTTCTCAGTTGTATGCTTATGTTCATTGTGTGCTTCATTTTTGTTTGCCCTGTCTGACGGAGACCAACAGGACGAAGCTCGTTGCTTTAGTGTTTTGTTTATGTCTAGTTGCCGTCTCAGTACTTCATCATTCATTTTCATATCATTTCTGCATTTACATTCATAGGGAAAGTCACTTCTGTGTCCACACTAACAGGTAACATATCACTGGTGCTTTCACACGATCCTAGCATCCCTACTGTCCCACACACTGTCCTGAAGTATTACTACCATGCTCACACTGGTCTATTTTAGAAAAGGGTTCTCACTCGTTTCACAGATCTTTGATAGAACAAAATATTAAAGTATGTTCACACACTGTTCTACAGGGGAAAGTTTCATTGCTGCGCTCACATCTTTGTCTAGCAGAGAAAAAAGTATTACAGCTGTCTTAACATACCATTCCAACAGGGCACATATCACTCTTGTCTTCCCGACGCTGTGCTAGGTAGTGAAAAACAGAAAAGTATCAAAGTTATATTTAGACACTGTTCTAACAGAAACAAGTATGGTTTTCCTATCCATGTCGTTCTTGCAATGAAAGTATCAGTACTGTGCTCACACCATTTTAACGGGGGAAAATATTACTCTTGTTTGTTTGGTTTTTTTTTTTCACACTGTTGCAGTAGACAGTAATACTTATTCACTGTAATAGTTCTGAAGAGAAAGCAATAGAGAACACTTAACTGTTATGCTCAAGCTGACATTAGTTCTCCTTGCTCTCCCAACTTTCCCTATTTCGTCTTTCTAATCTTTCCTTAATCTTCGCCCCTACGCCAACGCCTCCCACCCCCCTTCCTTACTCCCTAGTGTTCTCTTTCTATGTCTCCCCCATCTTCCTCCACCTCTCTCTCTCTCTCTCTCTCTCTCTCTCTCTCTCTCTCTCTCTCTCCCTATCCCTCACCCTCACCCTCTGTGTGTCTGCATGTGTACCTCCTTATCTGTCTGTCTGTCTGACTGTCTGTCCGTCCGTTTGTCTGTCTGTCTGTCTGTCTGTCCTCTGTCTGTCTGTCTGTCTGTCTGCCTCGGTCCTCTGTCTGTCTGTCTGCTCTCTCTCTCTCTCTCTCTCTCTCATCTCTCTCTCTCTCTGTCTCTCCTCTCTCTCTCTCTCTCTCTCTCTCTCTCTCTCTCTCTCTCTCTTCTCTTTTTTTTTGTTCACCATTCAGTGGGACGGCAGCTCAAAGAGACGCCATGGTCGCTGTCATCATTTCTGGTTAGGCGGATCCTAACAAAAGCGGAAAGATACTCCAGACATTAGTCCCAGTGTGGGGTCTCCTGTCACAGCAACCCCCCCCCCCCCCCCCTCCCTCACAGTACCCCGCACATCACTTCATCTTATCCAGACCTCTGTGTGGTGTCCCGCGTCTTCAAACAACAAACAATGGACAAAAAGCAGCGGCAAACGCATTCTTTACAAATAAAAGTTCCAATTGGCGTGTGGGGAGGGAAAAAAACAGCCAGGCACAGGCACACCTCACAGCCCCTGTCACCAGTGGGCTTGTCGTCTTGTGTGTGGGGTGGCCAACTGCAGGGGGTGAAGTGCTCTTCTGTTCTCGGTACATGTATCTCAGCAGCCCACACCAGTTGGACACAGAGGACACACGGCAGTGTAGTATTAGGGACTGTCACAAAAAGAGGACAGTAACGGAAACAGCTGACGTACGTGTACACCTGTTGTGCAGTGCTACATTGTAGAGAGTGGGTTGGTAGGAAAAACTATTCAGTCATGCCACAGTGTGTGTGTGTGTGTGTGTGTGTGTGTGTGTGTGTGTGTGTGTGTGTGTGTGTGTGTGTGCGTATGTGCGCGCGCGCGCGCAAGTATGCACTCATATACACACACACACACGCTCGCGCGCACACACACACACAGACACAAACACGCGCGCGCGCGCGCGCGCTTGTGCACGCACACACATGCACACACACACGTACACGCACAAACACTTTGATATTTACCTTGGAC
>JADBJO010000568.1:182224-184724 GCA_016801955.1 Conus betulinus | reverse complement strand
GGGTTTGTGGGATGATGGTGGGGATGGGAGACTGCTTTTTTAAAAAAAAATCTTTTTTGTTTGTTTCCTTAAATATGTTTCTCTGTCGTTGTTGTAGTGACTGTCTTCTGAAAAAATATTGAGACATACTCGTTTAATTGATGAGGAACTGTCGATCTTCGAATGCTCTGAGCTCCATCTAACATTAGATTTAAAGTAGTACGTTTTCATGAACACAGAGTTCAGTTTTGTTCTTCAATAATGTTCCAGTCACAAAGTCACTATCACTGCCACCAGCATTGCTACCACATCACCGCCATCGCCACTACCATCATCACCACCATCACCATCATCACCAACACCAACGCCACCAACATCACCACCACTATCATCACCATCACCACCAGCACCAGCACCATCACTATCATCACCATCGCTATCACCATCACCACCAACACAATGTCACTGCCATCATCACCATCATCATCGTCATCGTCATCATCATCATCATCATCATCATCATCATCATCATCATCATCATCATCATCATCATCATCGTCATCATCATCATCATCATCATCATCATCATCATCATCATCATCATCATCCATCATCATCATCATCAACCGTGGCATCATCACCCATTATCCTTTATCTCTTGCTCTTCTATTGGTCGATCTGTTCCTTACTCAGTCTGTCAGATGTTAGTGAGTCTGCAGTCTGCTGAAGAAGACACTCACTCTCCATTCCAAACAACTGTGCAATAGCGATAGTCTGTTAAAAATGACACCATAGTTAAAGCCACAATAGTAACAATGTCTTCTGTTAAAGATGAGATCTGTTGCACCCGTCAGTCACACTGCCAGAGCCACAGTCTCTTTATGATACACCCTAAGTACAATCAGACCAGCAGTGCACAGTCTGTGAAAACAAGACACCCTCAGTGAAAACATTGCACATACAGTGCTAGAGGTAGTCTGTTTTAAGAAGATACCTTTCCACACAAATTGAAAACTATCAAAGCCACAGCCTGTCAAAGAACATACACTGCCCAGTCGCCCTGGCAAAGTGGTTCGCTTGGCAGGCTCCCGGCTGGGAGGTCGTGGGTCGATTCCCATCAGAGTCATATGGGATTCTTCTGCCCCGACCGGCTCCTACCCAGAGTTGAGTTTGCTACGGGCTCAGTAAGGAAGATTGGGACGACGCAGTCGAGTTTCGTCCACTTAAAGGATGCGTTTCTGAGAGTGTTCCTCAAATTTCCTGACCGACACTGCAGGTGTCTGTATCTCTCGGGCCTGGTTGACGCCGGAAAATATTATGAAAGGATGCGTAGAGTACCGCCCTGTCATGTAGTATCAGAGCGGAATGAAATCCATAGTACCATCCATCATCATCCTCATTCTCATTGATCAGCATATAAAAAGTCTCAAATTCTGTGGCCCTTCATGTCCTGCTGTCCTAGTTGCCTCAATTTCGATTTTCTCTCCACGTCTGTGCTCTTGGTTTGATTCCGTCGGAGTCACCGGTATCGGCGAGTCCATGGGGGCTGTCGTTGGACAGACGTGGTGGCGCCCTCCGGAGGTAGAGCTCACTCACTCAGGCCCTGGGACTAAGCAATTATTGTCGTCAGTAGGGGGCTTAGTAGGTGGTGTCCTGCGTATGTTGGATCAGAGCCAGGGCAGCAGTGCAGTGTCTCCTCCAGCGTGTTGTCTCTTGACGACTTGACATTGACTGCTCCCTGTGGATTGCCGGTGCCAGGCTGCGGCGGGACTGACCAGGCTGTGGCTGTGGACGGGGTGTCGGAATGAACGGTGTGGGAGCACTGCCACTGAGGTCACACAGAAGATGAGACATCAAAAGAGAAAAAGAATACAAAAAACATACATTCTCTGCTATTAGATAAACGCGATCAAACAGTCTCAGAACTACGCTTTGGTAGGGGAGAAACCTTTCCACAGTCACCCAAACAGTGCCTGTGCTGGAGTCTGTTAAAAAAAACTACTGTCTCTGGCAATAAGAGAATAAATCGATGTACTAAACACCAACCCAATGGAACAAGTAACTTCGAACACAGAAGTAACGAGCCACCACACATAAGCCTTGCTCAGGCAGGAAATAGCGAGGGGAAGATAATTCTAGGGAGAAAGAGACAATTAAACTGACCCCCTAACAAGACCAGCGACTGACTTTTATCCTTCATTGTGCTGCCTTTTGTTTCGTGTCAGTGAACTAGTGGTGGATTACTGCTGGCACCTCCCTTGTCTTGGTTTTGGATCATGAAGCATAGACCCAGATATTTCTTTCTATATTTTATCATCGGTCACGTTTTCATTTTTTTTTTCTTAAGACTTTTTCTTTCTATTCCCTAATTTTGCGCTTTTCTGGCCTGTTGGAATTCAGTTGGGACGTGTTAGCTACGCAACCTGACTTTATTAAGAAGAAAAACTTGCATAGTAATAATGCTTATAAAAAAAAAAAAGTTGAAATGAACAAACGTTTCTGCAAAACATACACCAATCTC
>JADBJO010000568.1:174724-177224 GCA_016801955.1 Conus betulinus | reverse complement strand
CATGTGTGCGTGCGTGTGTGCGTACATGCATGAGTGTGTGTGTGTGTGTGTGTGTGTGTGTGTGTGTGTGTGTGTGTGTGTGTGTGTGTGTGTGTGTGTGTGTGTGTGTTCTTGCATACATACATGTGTGTGTATGTGTGTGTGCGTGCGTGAGTGCGTGCATGCGTGCGTGCGTGCGTGCATGTGTGTACGTGTGTGTGTGTGTGTGTGTGTGTGTGCGCGCGCGCGCGCGCGCGCGCGCGCGCGCGTGTGTGTGTGTGTGTGTGTGTGTGTGTGTGTGTGCAGTACACGTGTGTGTGCGTATATGTTGTACATGTATGTATGCTCGCGCGTGCGCGCACTTGGATGGTGATATGAACAGGCCACTCATCGCGCATATATCATCAGGGGATTTAAAATGTCAGGCGATGAAGACCTTTATGCATTCAACATCAGATAATTTCAGATATCATGCAAGGAAACTGAAATGCATATCACATCATCAGTCATCACAATATCTTGCAATGAATACGATTAAGCTTGACATAAGAAATTGAATATTGTCAAATTGATGCCAGTTCACTGCATTCAAATCGTGTGTCTCCTGTCGGAACCATTTGATTGTCGATGGTGGGGCTGTCAATCGTCTGTCTACAATGGAACTATCTGATCATCTGTCTACAAGATAATTATCTGATCGTCTTTTTACAGTGGTGCTATTTGATTGTCTACACTGGAACTATATGATACATGTATAAAAAGTATCTGATTGTCTGTCAACGGTGGAACTGTATGATTGTCTGATTGTCTGTCTACAATGGAACCGTATGATCGTCAGTGGAACTGACTGTCTACACTTCCACAATCTGATTTTCTGTCCACAGTCAAACTACTTAATCGTCTCATTACGTTGAAAACAACATGGTTATCTACAGTGGATTGTGTAGATGTCTGCAGTGAATTTAGTCACTCATCTATCTTCTGATATGATAGTTTGTGTACGGGTGGGAACTGTCAATTGTTTGTTTATGCTGGAACTATCTGATCATCTGTCCACTGTGGAACCATCTGATCGCACTGTCTAACAGAGTGACTAATTATCTGCAGAGGAACTCTCGGACTGTCTGTCTCCAGTTGAACTACCTGACTGCACATAGAGGAAACGTTTGATTGTTTATTGTAGAATTGTCTGATTTTCCGCTCTGGAACTGTCTAACTGTCTGAGAGTGTGGATGAAGGAGAGGGACGGAGGAGGGAAAGAGGCGGAGGAGGAGGGGGGGGACTTGAGAGAGGGGGGGGGCGGGGAGACAGTGGAGGAAGGGGGACTTGAGAGAGTGGAGAATAGAGGAGGGAGGGAAGGGGTGGAGGGGTGAGCAGGGTTGAGGGGAAAAGGGTTGGACAAAGGAGAAGGGTCGGAGAGTGGGATGAGACTGAGGGTTGGAGTGGGAGAGGGTTTGAAAACGGAGGGGGGTGGAGGAGGAGAGGGGAGAGGGAAACAAAGGGGTTGATATGTGAGACGGGTTAGGAATGGAGATGGATTGAGGAAGAAGAAGAGTAGAAGAGGGAGATGGGTGGAAGAGGGGAATGAATGGGGTGAATGAGGGAATTGGATGGTGGGAAAAAGAGAGGGGTGTGAAGATGGCATAGGGGTGGGGGGGGGGAATGAGTTGAGGAGGGAGAGCGGTTGATGTTGGGGTGGGGTTGAGATGGGAAAGGGGCAGAGGAGGAAGAAGGATGGGGGAGGGTTAGACATTTAGGAAGGTAAGGGGCGCAGGAGGAAGGGAAGGGTGGATGCTGGAGATGGGTTGAAGAAGGAGATGGGCTGAAGACGAGAGTGGTAGATAAGGAGAGAGAGAGAGAGAGAGAGAGAGAGAGAGAGAGAGAGAGAGAGAGAGAGAGAGAGAGAGGAGGAAGAGGAATAGAAGAATGGTTTGAGGAAGGACAAAAGTTGAGGATTGAGGAGAAAGGAAGACTGAGAAAGTAGAGAAGAAGGTGAAGGATGAGTTGTTGACGAAGAGGATGGGATGACGAAGGCGAGCGTTTATTGTGGGAGAAGGTTTGAGGATTGAGAAGGTTTGAGAAGGAAGAAGGGCTGGTGAGGGAGGGGACTTGTTGAGGTACAACTGTGGGGAAGGCAAGGCATAAGCGATGAAGGAAGGAGAGGGGGGATGACGGATAAAAGGTGGGAGGGACAGGGTTTGAAGGGCGACAGGAATTGAGGAGCAAGAAAGAGGTAGGACAGAGAAAGGGGCTGCTGAGAGAGAGAGGGATTCCATGACCATTTGTTACCAGAATTCCGTAATCTACATTTTGCCAGACGTTACAGTTAGGAATGTTATATTGCTGTTGACACAAACGATCCGCAGCAAGTGTCATCGGAACACCAGACCGCTTCACTCTTCTGGCTGACTGGATGGAAGCAGCGATAACCCTGATATTGTTTAGATAGTTAGTTAGCTAGTTAGGTAGCTATTTAGTTAGTTAGTTCGTTCGTCAGTTTGGTAGGTAGTTAGCTCGTGAG
>JADBJO010000568.1:137224-162224 GCA_016801955.1 Conus betulinus | reverse complement strand
GTTGTCTGCTGCTTCATGTGTGTAATTTGTGTTTTCTGTTGTTTTGGTACCCAAATCACTTCCTTTTCATTCTTTTATGGATCCTCTAGCAGAGGCTCAGATATATATTCTTTTATTTTTCAATTTTCATGGCGTGTGTCCTGTAACTTGTCTTTACCTCGCTTTCTTTCTACCTTCCTTTTCTATCATCCGCTGGCCTCTTTGGGAGTAGGTTTGGTTGTAAAGTATTCCCCGTGAAACTGACCATTCCACAGCATTGTAGGTTTAGTTTGCTTGGTTGTTTGGGTTGGTTGGTTGGCTGGTTGTCTGGTTGGTTGGTTGGTTGGTTGGTTGGCTGGGATGGTGTGGGCGGGTGCATGTTTAGTTTACTCATGGGCGGGCTGCCAGGACTGCAGTCAGAAGAGTCCGAAGAGTTCTCGCTCAGGAGACGAAGTGCACATAGACTGGTAATAGACAGACAGTTCTGTTCATTGTACAGAACTCAAAAAGATTCCCACTGCTGTGAAGATTTAATAAGGACACTTTTACGTCCTCTTTTTTTCTATTCCATCTCTCTTTCCCTCCTACCCCACCCCCACCCCACTCCCTCCTCCCAACCCCCTCCTTTTGAAACCATGCTCAGTCATTTTCGCATTAGCTAATGATCTGTTTATATATATTTAGTTTTTGTTTTTTTTCCCATAATGTATTCATCTACTCTGTTCATGTCCTGCCTAAAAAAAAATCCAAGAGGATGAAGTTAGGGATTTTAGTGTTTGCAATATTCTCTTGCGACTCAGGACTTCAACATTTACTTTCCAGGTGAAAAGACCAACTCTTTGCATAGAAGGGCTGATGAGCTGACCTACATCAAAGATGGCAAATATAGCAAACACAGTTACCACGGCGTCAACCGCTAGCCCCCGTATAAAATGTCTATATTCGAAGTCTCTATACATGTACGGTGTCTTCATATTACGCTGAGTTTCTTCAAACGGCAACAAAAGCGTTATAATTGTACTAACGCCATTTTGCTAAAACGACGCAACGATATATCCGAGTTGAATCCAGCATAATTTGGAATGTCTGTTTGAAACTCTTCATGTGTCCACCCAGACACGTCAACATTTTAGTCTTAAAATCAAGCATTCGGCCGCAACTGCTTTTGGATGAATGTCTCCAGAAGAGTGACACGATCCTAAATACGCTATCATATCCTCTCTCTCTCTCTCTCTCTCTCTCTCTCTCTCTCTCTCTCTCTCTCTCATAAGATTCTACAGCAATACTTTACCGCCTCCAATCATACTTTTTGCCTTGAACTGATCCAGCTGGAATCTGTTACCTGTTGCACCAGTTTGTTCAGGGTCGGCAGAAAATCGATGACACAGCCTCCACAAGCCAAGTCAGACACGTACGCTGTCAGGACGGGAGATGTTCTAGGCATCCAGGGAACAGACAGGCAGACCTAATCAGGCCAAGTTGCCATGACATTGCAGTATGTAATGGTCCAAAATTAAACATGGGGAGTTGACAGGTCAAGCTGCCATGAACAGGCTGGGAGAGAATGCCAATACAGATCTGATAAGCCAGGTTGTCATGACTGAGACGTTAAAGACAGCCCCGCAATTAAACGTTGCGAGCTGCTAAGCCAGGCCGCCAGATAGCCAATACACGTGCGGGCAGATCTAATAGGCCAAGCTGTTGTAGACAAGTTGTCAAAGGTAGCCATACATACCCAGGTAGATCAACTAGGCCAAGCTGTTATAGACAAGTTGTCAAAGGTAGCCATTACATACCCAGGTAGATCAACTAGGCCAAGCTGTTATAGACAAGTTGTCAAAGGTAGCCATTACATACCCAGGTAGATCAACTAGGCCAAGCTGTTATAGACAAGTTGTCAAAGGTAGCCATTACATACCCAGGTAGATCAACTAGGCCAAGCTGTTATAGACAAGTTGTCAAAGGTAGCCATTACATACCCAGGTAGATCAACTAGGCCAAGCTGTTATAGACAAGTTGTCAAAGGTAGCCATTACATACCCAGGTAAATCAACTAGGCCTAGCTGTTTCAAAGGAACCGTTGAAACCGATACATTATCGGGTAGATCTGATAGCCAAGTTGCCATGAAAGAAGCGTTAACGAAAGTTAGTACATGCACAGGTAGATATTAAAAAAAAAATCTGTCTTGAAAGAACTACAAAATGGGGTCAGTATATGCAGATGTTGATCTGATAGGCTAAGCTGCCAAATGGAGCTCTTAGATATAATACTTACACAGGTATGTCTGATAAACTAAACTGCAAATAAAAGGAGCTCTTAGATATAGCCAATATTTACACAGGTACATCAGATGAGCGAAACTGCCAAAAAAGAGCTCTTAGATATAGCCAATATTGACACAGGTGTATCTGATAAGCTAAACTGCCAAAAAGGAGCTCTTGACCATAGCCAATACTTTCACAGGTATAGCTAATATGCCAAGCTGCCGTGAGGTTGTCGTTAAAAAAACAGCCAGTGATGAGATAGATTTGCAAAGGTCATACAGCCACTAAATAGACCTGCAGAGCTAGCAGGTCAATTGTTCCGAAGGAAGCTTTTAAAGCAATCAATGAATAGACAGATTTGCAAAGGTGATAGATCAATCTGTCATCAGAGAACTGTTGAAGGCAGCCTGTCAATCGACAGATCTGCAGAGCCGATGGGTGAGTCTGTCATAAAAGAGATGTTGAGAATAGCCAACTGATAAACAGATCTGCTAAGCTGATAGCTGAGCGTGTCGTAAGGGAAATGTTAAAACTCATTAAGAGACGGATCTGCAAAGTTAATGGGTCATTCAGTCCTAAGAGTGTTGTCAAAGTCAGCCAATTAAGAGCAGATCTGCAAAGCTGATAGGTCGATTAGTCATAAGACAGCTGTTCCATGTAGCCAATGAATAGTCAGACCAGCAGATTAGATAGATTAACCTGTCCATCTCGTGCCGAATTCGACAAGGGTAAATGATTGCTCGTCGTTCATTTTCGTTGTCCTGAGTGTTGTTTCTCTTGCCTGAGGAAGACCTATGAGGTGGAAACGCAGCGTGTTTTGTCTTGTGATTCGTTTGCCCACACCATCTGTCGGAATCGTAGTAATTACTTTAAAAATTTGTTTAGATCTCTGCCTATAGTCGCCTTACTTTGCAACTGTCCTGAAAGTTTGTTAAAAACATCCAGTCAATAGACAGATTTGCAATGCCAGTAGGTCCATCTGTCATAAAGAAACTCCTAAAGACAGCCGTAAATAGACAGATCTGCAAAGTGAATAGGTCAGTCTGTGCTAAGAGAGTTGTTAAAGGAAGCCAATCATCAGGCAGATCGGCAAAACTGGGTCGGTCACTTGGTTATAAAAGAAATGTTAAAGTTAGCCAATACATAGATCAGCAAAGCTAACTGATCAATCTGTGATACGAGAACTGTTAAAGACAACCAACAAATTAACAGAACTGCAAAGTTGATAGGTCAACCTGCCGTAAGGGACCTGTTCGATGCAGCCGATGAATATACAGACCAGCAGATCGGATAGTTCAACCTGTCATAAGAAAAAGAGTTTTGTTAAAGGCACCCAGTCAATAGACAGATCTGCAATGCCATTAAGTCCATCCATCTTCCACAACGAAGCAGTAAAAGGCAACCAGTTAATCACCAGATCTGCAAAAGTAATAGGTAAGTTGTGAAAGGCAGATAACTGATAGATCTGGAAAGCTGATACCTCAATTTGTCATGAGAGAGATGCTTAAGGCTGTATGCATTAGTGGACCCGGACCCGGTCGTGCAACGCAAGACCGTGCGCCAACCGTCCTGGGGAAAAATGCTTTGGGTTCTTTTTTGTACTCCGAGTTCTTATAGACCACGGAGTACTTTACAATAGGAACGAAGAAATGCTGTCAGGGTGTCTGTCTATCTGTGAGTCTGTCTGTCCGTGGTCAAAATGCGTTTCACTCACTCCAGACAAAACTTCTGGGCCGATCTTTCTGAAAATTTGTAGGCATGTTCATTATGGGTCACGGATGATGCCCGATGTTTCATTTTTCCAGAATAGCTGTTGCTAACGCTATAACGGCCCAAAACGGTTTTTCTTCTTGATGGAATATCTCAGAAAGTACTTGGCCGAAGATAAGCTGGGAGTACGTTTATATGCTTTGCATCTTGTTTACAACTTACTGGCGACGGCCCGAGCCATGCATAGCGCACCCGGCCCAACCCGTGTGATGAGAGCCGTGACTTTGCCGGTAGTGCAAACCGTACTCTCTCCAGCTGCCTGGCTGAAGGGGACGAAGTACTCTCTGATTTTTTTTTTTTTTTTTTTTTTTTTTTTTTTAACATATTTATCTTTGTTTCCAACCTGGACGACGAAAAACTCATTGCCTCCGTGGGGTCCAACTCATTTATGTACAGAAAAAGTGACAAAGATTCAAAGAAATAGAAATATTCTCTCTGCTGTTTGGGATAACTCGGCGCGAGAAATGTGAGAATATGGTAACTAGTAAAAATAGTTATCTCCTTCTTTTTCCACCAAAATGAACAAAGTAACAAACAAATCTTCAACTTTAGATCCAATACTGTTTATATTAACAAAAAGTGACAGTCACGGATATATTTTCTACAAAACCAACAAAGTAACAAACAAATCTTCAACTTTAGATCCAATACTGTTTGTATTAACAAAAGTGGCAGTCACGGATATATTTTCTACAAAAAAAAAAAAAAAAAAAAAAAAAACATTCACATTATGACATCGGTCCTTGAAGGTGTTTTGTTTTTTTTTTAATAACTGTTTTATTCAATCCATTTTGACGTTTTCTTTTACGTTTTATCAACAAAAAGAGCCAGCATCCATCCATCCGGGTCTACTATGCACGCTCCCAAGAACCTGGACACCCGGATGGAAAACACAGCCGGGTCCGGGACACTATGCCTAAGACAGTCAAGACATAGAGATCCACAGAACTAATAGGTCATAAGAGAGCTGTTAAAGGCAGCCAATAAACAGACAGACAGATCTGCAGGCCTGACTGTCCGTCAATTTTTGGTGATTTACCCATTGTTGCACGGTGAATCGTTCGGACGGCTGGTCAGCCTAGGACTCACTCTGTCATTTTGAACGTCCTTAACTTAGTGGGTTAATCGGCAGATCAGGAATGAGTTAGCCAGTGAATAAAGCACTTGGTTCTGTTAGTCATAGGGCTGATCAGTGAGTTAGCGAATGAGTCAGCTTGTGAGTCGGTAAGGCAGTCAACCAGGCACTGGGTCTGTGAGTAAGTGAGTCAACCAGCCAGATAGTAGGTCGATGTATCAGTCAGTGAGAGTCGGTGGGTAAGGTACTCAGCCAGAGGGCCAGTGAGTGGGTTAGTGAGTTAACGAATTATAGGACAGCCAAATGAGCCAGTCAGTACGCCGATTAGACAGTCGGAAGACAGAGGGTCAAAGACTTACCCAAACTGGTAGTCACTAAGGTCGTTATGTTAGGTAGTTGGTGAATGAGTGAGTGAGAGAGTAAACCTATTACCCAATGGACCGGCGGTTTTTTGTTTGTTTCCTGTTGATTTGTTTTGTTTGTGTTGTTTTGGTGTTTGCGTGCACGTGTGTGTGTGTGTGTGTGTGTGTGTGTGTGTGTGTGTGTGTGTGTGTGTGTGTGTGTGTGTGTGTGTGTGTGTGGGGGTGTGTGTCTGTGTTTGTGTGTGTGTGTGTGTGTGTGTGTGTGTGTGTGTGTGTGTGTGTGTGTGTGTGCATGCGTGTCTCTCTCTGTATGTATGTATGTGTGTGTGTGTGTGTGTGTGTGTGTGTGTGTGTGTGTGTGTGTGTGTGTTTGTTTGTGTGTGTGTGTGTGTGTTTGTGTTGTGTGTGTGTGTGCTCTCTCTCTCTCTCTCTCTCTCTCTCTCTCTCTCTCATTCCTGAGGCCCAAGCAGGGGAGAAGAGGACTGTGCTGAAGCCGTGACACATGTGCTGAACACCTATGTTCCTGGCGCAACTTGGGGAGACGACGTTATTGAGAGGGCACATCGTCTCGGCAGACTCAACCCCCGCAACCCCCATTCCCGCCCCATCATAGCAAAGTTCCAGAGATGGGGCGATGTGATGCGCCTGATGAAGGACCGATCTGCGAGGCAGGACATGGAGCGAGACGGGCTGAGGGTGGCACAGGACCTGACTAGAAGACAGACGGCCAAGCTGAAGGGGCTACGTGATGAGGGGAAGACGGGTTTTCTTCGTTAACGGCAGACTTCATGTCAGGGATCAGCGTGCTACATCATCCAGACTACACGATCGCCAGTTTGGTGCTGACAGTGCTGGCAGTCATGGTGGTGTCGACACACGGGGAACCCCAAGTGTGTTGACCGGTGATGTCACCCAACCAGATCTGGATCACGGGATGAAACCGCGGAAATCCCGTGCGTGATGACAACAATGATCGACCACGAACCAGGGCGTCGACTCGTCGTCAAACTAGTTTGAGCGACTTGACCTGGGGCAAGAGACAGAATAGTGCAACACGTGCAAACGTCGGTGACAATGTGGGAAATAGGGGTCAGGCCGAGAGACCTACAACGTGAGGTCAGAACACACACGCTCGGCACACAGACACATGCTATTACACAGGCGCATGGAAATACACAGACAAATGATAATACACAGGCACATGGCAGCACTCAGAAGAACATGAAAATACGCAGATACATGGCGATACACAGGCACATGGCAATGCACAGGTACATGATAATATACAAACTGGAAACCTTACTCACTGGAGCCAAAATTGTGTGAACAAGAAAAAAGTATTTTTTCAGTAACTTGCTGGAATATAAACGGTTTAGTTTCTAAACTTACTGATCTTGATTTTGTTGATTACATAACATCTTTCGACATTTGTTTTCTTTGCGAATCGTTTACAGTGCCTTCCTTTGATTTTGATGTTTACTTTAGTGATTTTGATGTTTTGCATTGTCCTGCAGTAAAGCTGTCAAATATGGGACGTAGTTCTGGTGGAACTGTTATGTTGATTCGAAAAACAATATCTTGTGTTGCAAATATATCAAAGGAGCTTTTTGGTTGGTGAAAAAGATGTTCTTTTCCTTGGTATTTACAACCACCCAGTTAAGAGTCCATATTACGAAAAGAAAGATTTTGATTGCAACCTGCAAAACCTGGAACAGTTTATGATGTCTTTGATGGAATGTGGTGAAGATTTGTTTTATTTGATTGGTGGTGATTTGAATTCACGAATTGGTGATTGGTACCTAGATGTGAGTGTTGATGAATATTTTGAGGGAAAACCAGAAAATACTTTTGAAAGAAAATCACAGGATGATGTTGTAAATAGTTCTGGGAAAATGTTGATTCAGTTTTGTGGTATGTTCCAGTTGACGCCTTTAAATAGTTGTGTTGTTGGTGATGGTGATGGAAACTTCACTTTTTTGTCACAGGGAGGAAATAGCACCATTGATTTGTTTTTGTCTTCCGTAGATTTTGTACATTATGTTAAAAATATGTCAGTTGCAAATCGTATTGAGTCGCAGCATCTGCCTATAGAACTCACTGTTTCTGTTGCCACTGAAGATGATAATCTATGCAGTTACAGGATAAAAGAAATATGGAAAAATAAAAATGGGACCCAGAAAAAAAAGCAGATATTTTTAGATTATTTAGTTTCCGGCGAAGGGAAGCAAGCCATGGAAGAAGCAATGAACCATATTGAGGTTAGTGCCAAATCCGCGCTGGGCCAGTTTGTGTCGCTGTTGCTCACTGCGGGGCAGTGTATGCGACGAACGGTCCAGTTTGGGGGCCGCGCAACGTGTGAATAAATGGTTTGACATGGAGTGCAGAAACTGAAACGTCAGGTCGTTAGTTGCTTACGACGCTTCACCCGTACACGTAAAGGGGAGGATGAGCAATTTTTCCTACGAGAACGATCCGATTATCAGTCTAAAAACTGAACGAAAAAAGAAATGTTATAATCAGTCTGTTCGTGCTTCTCTTTTACAAAATAAACATGATAGTTCAAAATTCTGGTCGTTAGTAAAGCAAGTAAGCCTAAAGATTAAAAATAACGTAACCATAAACATAGAAAGTTGAAAAGATCATTTCGCCGAGGTTTTAGGGCAACATACACCAATATCGCCGGGGCACAACGCTACTGTAGATGAAGAAGATATTTCCATTCATGTTCCAGAATTAGATGAAGAAATAACTAAGGAAGAAGTTAAATATGCTATTCGTAAAATAAAAAACTGGTAAAGCTGCTGGGATCGATGAAATACCTGGTGAATTTTTGAAGGTAGCAGAAAATTTGATAACCCCCTTTCTTACTAAATGTTTAATAATCTGTTTGATGAAGGCGTTTATCCAGATGAGTGGTCGCGATCAGTTATAGTCCCATTGTTTAAAAAAAGGAGATGCAAATAACCCTGAAAATTATCGTGGTATTTCATTGTTAAGTATTATTAGTAAAGTTTTTACGTCTATTCTAAATAAACGTTTATACACATGGGCAGAAAAGGAAAATAACATTTGCGAAGAACAAGCTGGATTCCGTAAAAATTATGAAACGATTGACCATATTTTTACTCTAGTATCTATAATAAAAAAGCGGTTTACAGGAAAGGGAAAATGTAAAGTGTACGTTGCTTTTATTGATTATATGAAAGCTTTCGATTCAGTCGATAGGGATTGCCTTTGGCTTGTTCTTAAAAAGATTAAAACTCTACCAAAATGCTGCGTATGCTACAAGGTATTTACGCATCGGTGCAGTCGTGTGTGCGTTGGGGCAATGAAGTCTCTGATTTTTTTGACTGTCCGGCAGGTGTGAAACAGGGTTGCTTGTTGTCTCCCCTGATTTTCTCCCTGCTGATCACTGAAGTTGCCGATCAAGTGACACAGAATGGAAAGCATGGATTCCAACTTCTACCAGGCTTGCAGAAAATATTCTTGTTGTTGTTTGCCGATGATATCTGCTTGTTCTCGACAACTCCAGTTGGGCTTCAAAATCAGATAAATAACCTCGAAAAGGCTTCAACTTCTTTAGGGCTCAAAGTGAACCTGAACAAGACGAAAGTAATGGTTTTTAGGAAGGGCGGGTTTCTGACAAAGTCAGAAAAATGGTTTTATCAGATAAAGAAATCGAAATAGTAAACAGCTATAAATACTTAGGATTTACATTGACCACAAAATTGTCGTACGACATTGCACTCGAAGAATTCTCAGGACGAGCTAAAGGAAAAGTTGTACAGATCATGAAAACGATGTGGAGATTGGGACTTTAGATCGATCTGTCTTTTTAAAATTGTTTGATGCTCAAGTGAAGCCAATGTTGTTGTATGCAGCAGAAATCTGGGGGTCTGTCTCGTTTCCATTGCATTGAATTACCTCATCTGTTTGCGTGTAAACGTTTTTGAATGTGTCTCCAAATACCCCAAACACAATGACATATGGAGAGCTGGGTAGATATCCTTTGTATATAGACAGCACAATAAGAGCAGCAGTGCGATACTGGTTGAAGTTACAAAACTTACCTCTCTCAAGGCTACCAAAACAAGCATACGAAATGGATATAAAATGAGATTACTACAAAATATAGAAAATGTTAGTTTGCAAACGAATTGGGTGCTTTCTATAAAACATTGTCTAGATGTATTTGGATTTTCTTTTGTTTGGCTAAATGGTGGGGTGGGTTGCGAGAAACTTTTTCTGCGTGAATTGAAACAACGTATGACTGATTGTTATAAACAAGAATGGAATGATAAGTTATCAAACAGCGACAGATATTCTACTTACCGCTTGTTTAAATCGTTGCTGCAACCTGAAAAATATCTACATGATATTACTATTCCGAGATTTTCGAAATATTTTTGTCAAGTTTCGGCTGGGAGTAAGCGATTTAAATGTCCATAAAAGATACAAACCGAACACTAAGAACTGTCCATTCTGCGATCAGATCGAAAACGAATTACATTTTTTGCTTCATTGTCCATCTTACCATGACTTAAGAGAAAAGTATATTTCACTTCTCTTCTCAAAAACGTTTATCAGTCACCGCTAACCTTTTTATTGCAGAATTAGAAAAGAGATGTAACTCGCTCTGTAGCCATGTTTATTTTTTATGCAATGCGAAAAAGAGAACTACTAGAAACGTCTTAAAATTAACATTGTTAGGAAAATATTATACCTGCTTTTTCGTTTTTTTTTTTTTTCGCCTCTTCTACACAGGAAATGTTTTCTGTTTGTTTTGCTTTGTTCTTCCCACTCTTCACAAATGGCGTGTGTGTGTGTGTGTGTGTGTGTGTGTGTGTGTGTGTGTGTGTGGTTATGATTGTGTGTGTGGGATGCGACGTGCCCTTGTTTTCACTTGAATTCTATTTTGTTCATTATTGACCTCCTTGCAGATAGGTCGGTGGCCTTTGCAATTAAAAACTTTTGAGTCTTTGAGTCTTCTCTGTCTGTGTGTGTGTGTGTGTGTGTGTGTGTGTGTGTGTGTGTGTGTGTGTGTGTAGTCAGTCAGTCGGCCTTCAACCAGGCACTGGGTAAGTCTGTGGGTAAGTAAGTCAATCAGCCAAATAGTGAGTCGATGAATCAGTCAGTGAGAACCAGTAGGTAAGTATCTCAGCCAGAAGGTCAGTTAGTGGGTTAGTGTGTGTTAACGAATTATAGGACAGCCAAATGAGCCAGTCAGTACGCCGATTAGACAGTCGGAAGACAGAGGGTTAAAGACTTACTCAATCTGATAGTCACTAAGGTCGTTAAATTAGGCTGTTGGTAAATGAATGAGTGAGAGAGTGAACGTATTCTCCAAATGGACTGGCGTTCTTTTTATCTGTTGGTTTGTTTTGTGTGTGTGTGTGTGTGTGTGTGTGTGTGTGTGTGTGGTGTGTGTGTGTGTGTGTGTGTGTGTGTGTGTGTGTGCAAGTGCGCGCACGCGCGCGCGAGTGAGTGTGTGTGTGTGTGTGTGTGTGTGTGTGTGTGTGTGTGTGTGTGTGTGTGTGTGTGTGTGTTAGCTTATTATTTCCCAGTTGTTGCTTTATTTGCTTCTCTCTCTCTCTCTCTCTCTCTCTCTCTCTCTCTCTCTCTCTCTCTCTCTCTCTCTCTCTCTCTTCCCTTCCCCCTCTCTCTCCCTCTCTGTGCTCGTCGTTTTGTCTGTGTGACATCTTTCTTCATTTTGATCAAACCACACGTAAAAGGTAACCATTTGAAATACTGTATTGCATGTTCTCTCTGTTCCACTGTTTCAGTGTGTCTCTTTGTTATCATGATATCAGCACAAACCAATGTGTGCCGACGCACCTGATCGACGTGTTGGGGGTACGTAAGGGACTCTCATTGGCTGCATCACCGATCGTTGTTGTCATCCTTCGGCATGCCGTCTTCTTCTTCCACATGATAAACGATCTGGAGGGAAACCAAGCTTATTAAGTATGTCGATACATGCCATGCTCTCTCTCTCTCTCTCTCTCTCTCTCTCTCTCTCTCTCTCTCTCATCTGTGTGTTCATACTCTCTCTCTCTCTCTCTCTCTCTCTCTCTCTCTCTCTCTCTCTCATTTATATTTTTTAGAATCTTTTTTTCTTCTTTTTTTTGTTCTTCTTGCCTTGTTTGTCTCATAGAGACATTTGAAAAAATTATATGCTGTTTTTTTTTTTTTTTTTTTGTTTTTTTCATTTGCATTGTTTTTGCTGTTGTACTTTAGATTGCCTTTTTTTCATTTGCTCACTTTCACTGACGTTTGTGAGTACTGGCTTCTTGGTGGTGGTTGTAATGGTTGATTTCGTTGATTTGATGTTGTTTGCCTGTATAATCATGTTTTGATGCATACGTGGTGTCGTTTAGTACTAGCTGCGTAGAATTGTAACGGCAGGTATAAAAGATGGCTAATTAAGCCTATACTTTTGGCGTTATAAAATAAAGTATCATTGTCATTGTCATTGCCTATATCTATCTATCTGTCTATCAAATTATGTGTGTCTGCACACACACACACACACACACACACACACACACACACACACACACACACACACCACACTCTCTCTCTCTCTCTCTCTCTCTCTCTCACTCTCTCTAATCTCGAGTCTCTCACTGCCATCTAATAAGCGAGTCAATCTTTGCCATCTTTTCTCTCTCTCTCTCTCTGTGTCTCTGTCTCTCTCTCTCTGTCTCTCTCTCTCTCTCTCTCTCTCTCTCTCTCTCCCTCTCTCTCTCTCTCTCTGCCAGTCTGCCTCTGTCTCTGTCTCTGTTTGAGAGTGCCTCTGTCTCGCTGTGTCTCCGTGTCTGTCTGTCTGCCTGTCTGTCTGCCTCTCTCTCCCTTTCTCTCTCTCTCTCTCTCTCTCTCTCCTCTCTCTCTCTCTCTCTCTCTCTCTCTCTCTGCGTCTTTGTCTGCCTGTCTGCCTCTGTCTCTGTCTCTGTGCGTGTCCCTCTCTCTCTGTCTCCTTTTATGATTGCCTCTGTCTCAGTGTCTCTATGTCTCTGTTTGTCTGTCTGTCTCACTGTCTGTCTGTCTGTTTGTCTGCCTCTCCTCTCTCTCTCTCTCTCTCTCTCTCTCTCTCTCTCTCTCTCTCTCTCTCTCTCTCTGGTGTGAAAAGTTCGTGCCAAAGCCACATAACCAGTGGTTACCCATTCTTGACTGCGTGATAAGGACCCATATCTTCCAGTTATTAGTAAACAATTTCAGACGCCATCCCCCACCCCCACCCCACTTTCCCTTTCCCACACACATTCGTCTTACTTCTTTCCTTTGTATCCCATACCTAGTGTCTTCTGCGCCGTAGTAACCACGCTACAGTGTCTGCTACTTTTCCTTATTAACAGAATACTATCCCCCCCCCCCCCCCCCCTCCTCCTCCCCCCCACCATCTTCCTCCTCCTACTTTTATTCCGCACCAGCTTCTAACCTTTCAAATTTCACACACCTTATTTACTTTTATTCCCTACAATTAGACCAGCCCTTAAGACTAACCTTTTCAAATTTATACACACCTTCTATCATTTAACCAGCAACAGAAAGCAGACAAAACAAAGGAAAAAAAAACTATCACTACCTGCCTCTAGATTGAAAAAAAAAAAAAGATGATGGCCAGTATCATCAAGTATCTCTGGACACCATGAGACGATTAGGAATCTTTCGAGCTGTGGGAAAGAGGGAGACAGACCCATTTCCAAACCATCTCCCGGGGTAAAACCAGAAGAGGTGGAGGGGGGGGGGGGGGGGGGGGGGGGGGGGAATCAGATGTAAATATTGACGTTAATAGGTGTACTGCTGGCAGTAGTTTTATGGCCACGGCTATGGACTGCCTTTGTTGACAGCATTCTGGCGTTCCCTCGATGGTGTGAGGAGGGGGGGGACGCCTGTAAACAGGAGGAACACCCATCCACGATCTCTCTCTCTCTCTCTCTCTCTCTCTCTCTCTCTCTCTCTTTCAGCTTAGCCTGTGGTCATTGATCGGCTGTATAGAGAGCTGCACGTTATTTACTGCCGCCCGTTTGTAATTTATTGTGAAAAAATCGACCGGCAATTACACAGCAACCTTAATGTCTTTCTAACCTTTACTACTCTGCGGGGTTTTTTTTCTTCTCAGAACATGTCGATCCTTCCTCACTCTCTCTCTCTATCTCTCTCTCTCTCTCTCTCTCTCTCACCTCCATCGACGGAAAACAAGGTGGCTCGCCTTAATGTGTAGAGTGAAAGGCTTGAGTCAACAGACGCTGCTTTAAACCAATCAAGGCTGACGTCCCCTGCCTCAGGGCTTGCCATGGCAGCGTTCACACTGCTTTAACCCAATCACAGCTGACTCGCTTGCCTTGAGGCTTGCTATCCAATGTTCACACTCCTTCTTCTCCTTTCACGCCAGCGGGAGGGTTAAAAGAAAGCAAAACAAGAAAAAAAACAACGAAGGAAGAAAGGACAGAAATGTCATTTCACAGTTTGAAAAAAGTTGGAATATCTCTCTGACGGGGGTAAATATTTTGACAAATCTGAAGACAAGTTCTGAATATCCGGACTGTTTTTCTTTTCTTTCTTTCTGTTCTTTTTTTTTCCTCTTCGTTTTCTCGTTCTGTTTTTCTTTCTTTTTGTTGTGTTTACCTTTCACTTTTTCATTTTTTCATTTTTTTTCTTTTTTTCTCTCTCTTCCCTGTTCTTTGTAGTCTCTGACTGGCCTGCCAACGTGCAGAACGATGTTTTTTTTTTTATTTTCTGCATTTCAGTTGTTTTTCTTTTTTCGTTTTTTTTTTTTTCACATATTTTTTCTCCCTGTCCTTCTTCCTCCTTCCTTTCCTTCTTCCTTCCTTCTTTCCCACCTTCTTTCGATCCTTTCCTTGTGTTCTTGTAGCCTGCCTGTATCTCGACAGCTTCGCTCGTCAGATAGTGGTTGCATTCGCTCTGCTTCTTGATCATAGTTACTCTGAAAACATTACATTGTTTTTTTTTTAACTTCCTTTTTACACGGACATACGAAAGATAGCGGACAGTGTGTGTGTGTGTGTGTGTGTGTGTGTGTGTGTGTGTGTGTGTGTGTGTGTGTGTGTGTGTGTGTGCATGTGTGTGTGGTGTGTGTGTGTGCATGCAGACTGACTCTGCATTACCATCTGTTCAAACATAAATTTAGACGAGAAATCTTTGAGCTGCATCACCCTCACTTTGAGCACTCAAACGTACTAACAAACACAAAACGAACACACACACACACGCACACACACACACACACACACACACACACACACACACACACTCACACACACGCACGCACACACACACGCACGTACACACACACACGCACACACACACACCCAGAGAGAGAGAGAGAGAGAGAGAGAGAGAGGAGAGAGAGACAGAGACAGAGAGAGACAGAGAGACCAGAGGAGAAGACAGACACACACACACAACACACACACACACACAGAGAGAGAGAGAGAGAGAGAGAGCGAGAGAGAGAGAGAGAGAGAGAGAGAGAGAGAGAAGAGAGAGAAAATGCTCACGTTCGAACACACACGCACGCACCCCCAGTGCGTCTTTCCTTTTTAAACGGACGTCTGACAATTCACGTCATTCTCCCGTCTTCCCCTCACACAAACCATCTCTCTCTCCCTCTCCCTCTCTCTCTCTCTGTCTCTCTGTCTCTCTGTCTCTCTCTCTTCTCTCTCTCTCTCTCTCTCTCTCTCTCTCTCTCACTCACTCTCTCTCTCAGTGAGGGGGAGTTGAAACTTTCTTTTAAATTCATTATTCCACGAATCATCTCTCTCTCTCTCTCTTTTTTTTTTTTTTTTACATGAGACAAATCTGCGAGCTCTCTTCAGACACATGTTTAAACAGAGAACAATGGGTAGGACAGGAGAAGCCTACTCCTGGTGTGTTCGAAAAAAAAACGCCCATGGTGGGCGTTGACCTGGGGGAATTTTCATACCTAACGCCGTTCGGTTTCAGTAGCCACCAGTCAGTCATTCAAGAAGACTTCGATTTCCATGGCCTGCGGTCACCCATCAGACCAACACCTCCCACACCAAAAGAGGGAGGAGGAGGAGGAAATCAATGGGCAGTCACTGGTACTTAGCCCGGATGCACGCGACCCGCAAGTGACCGTCGTGACTTTGATTGACGGGACAGAGACCACCCCAGTCCGTTTCGTGTCTCGCGGAGGTGCTGCTCTAGGCTTCAGTAGGTTGAGGGGTGAGGCGTTGGGGTGAGGGGTAAGTGGGTGTGTGTGTGTGAGCTGCGATGGACTAGCTAGGAGAGGCGTGTGTGTGTGTGTGTGTGTGGTGTGTGTGTGTGTGTGTGTGTGTGTGTGATGGGGGGGGGGGGGGGGGGGGGGGGGGGGGGGGGGGGGATAAAGAGATGGGAGTTCGGGAGAGTCTGGCAGATTGTAGTTTGCTGCTTCCGAAGCGACTCTGGGAGACAAGGTGGATGGTGGTGGAAAAGACGTGTATAAGGTGGTCTGATATGCATTTTATTTTTCATGGCTCTGCCCGATCTTCATTCTGTTGATTTGTTATTCCTCCATTGCGTTGTATATGGTTGGCTGATCTGCTTATCTTTCATATGACATTTGGCATGGGTGCTGTCTGATCTGTTCTTTCTCTCATCACATTGCATATGATCGTCGTCTCTGTTAGGGTCGGTATTGTGAATGGGTGTCCTAATCTGTTATCTATATAATCCACTGTACATGGTTAACTCTTCAGTTATCCCCCCATGTCCATCTCCACAGATCTGTTCTTTTATGCTTCCATTCTGGAGAGACAAGTGTTGCAAGGCCATCCTGTGTATCTCTCTGATTTTTATTTACATGGCTTTCTGATCTATTATCCTCCCATTCTGTTGTTTGTGGCTATTTGATCTATTATTCTGATCTGCTTTCTTCATCATTTGGCATGGTTGTCTGATCCGTTATCCCTCCATTCCATATGATCATGGTTATCTGTTATGTTTCGTTATCCCTTATGGGTGTGGTTATAATCTGTTATCTATATAATCCACTGTACATGGTTAATCTTCAGTTATCCCCCCATTCCATCTCCACATGGTATCTGATTTTTTATCCTTCCATTCCGTTGTGCGCAAGGCCATCCTGTTATCTCTGAATTCCATGTACATACTATTCTGGTCTATTATCCCTCCATTCCATTGTGCGTGGTTATCTGATTGTAATCCCCCTTATTCCTTCTGTGCTCTGCATGGTGTCTGATCCTTATCCCCACATTCCCACTGTGCATGGTTATCTGCCTCTGTATCCCTCTCATTCCACTGTGCATGGTTATCTGCTCTGTTTCCCCCCTCGTCCCACTGTGCATGGTTATCTGATTTGTTTGATCCCTCTATTCCACTGTGCATGGTTATCTGATTTGTTATCCCCTTATTCTAATGTGCATTGTTATCCTGATTTGTTATCCTTCATTTTCACTGTGCATGGTTATCTGATTGTGTAATCCCCCTTTCCACAGGTGCATTGTTGTCTGATTTCTTATCCCCACTGTCCCACTGTGCATGGTTATCTGCCTTTGTATCCCACTCATTCCACCGTGCTGCATTGTTATCTGGCATGGTTATCTGATTTCCTCTCTATTCCACTGTGCATGGTTATCTGATCTGTTATCCCTCCATTCCACTGTGCATGGTTATCTGATTTGTTATCCCTCTCATTCCACTGTGCATGGTTATCTGATTTTGTTATCCTTATCTGTTCCACTGTGCATGGTTATCTGATGTGTTATCCCTCCATTCCACAGTGCATGGTTATCTGATTTGTTATCCCTCCATTCCACTGTGCATGGTTATCTGATCTGTTATCCCTCCATTCCACATGCATGGTTATGTGCTGGTGCCTGGTTATGATTTCTTATCCCTCCATTCCACGGTGCATGGTTATCTGATGTGTTATCCCTCCATTCCACGGTGCATGGGCATCCCTCCCATGGTTATCTGATCCCTTATGATTCCATTCCAACGGTGCATGGTTATCTGATTTGTTATCATCCATTCCACGGTGCATGGTTATCTGATGTGTTATCCCTCCGCCGCGTTGGCTCCTTTTAACACAGTCAGTCTTATTTTCCCTGGCTTCTCAGCAGCTCTGCTCCCACGCTGCACGTTCTGACTCTCTCCACACAAAACCACACCCAAAATCGTCATTCCGCGACCTCAGCACCAGCATCCTACAGGAAACAACCGATATCATGTCGTCATAGGGCATGCAATCTACCAGAGGAGGCATGGCACTGTACTGCGGCTGTCATTCTGATGGTCTGCAACGATGACTGTGTTCTCATACAACATACTGAAGACGACTACTGCATCGTCGAGATGCCAGTGTGAGTAAACGTTACCTCTCAAAGACAGCCTCAGCGGCCATCTGACAATAGTCCCCACAGACTGGTCAACACTGACGACAGTGACACAAATTCTACGAGGGCCATGAATGACGTGAGTAGGAAATGAAAGCTGAAGTCACCGAGAGAGCAAGGCATGAAGGGCGATGAAACGTAGAACTTCTTTTCGTGTTGTTCAATGAGGATGTCGCAGGTGATGTTAAGGAGCTCATGTTGGTGTGAGACTGCATGGCAGGGTTGTACTCAAGGTTTCATCGTTTCGTAATATCCATATGCAGGTGATCATTCTATTGTCACTGGATCCGAGTACTTGGTTTTCCCAAAATAACAAGCTCTAGTAGGTCTGGGGTTAATCTGTTTTCGTATCGTTGTGTGTGTGTGTGTGTGTGTGTGTGTGTGTGTGTGTGTGTGTGTGTGCGTGTGTGTGTGTGTGTGTGTTGCACTGCAACATGCGTGCACCACACTGTGTGTGTGACACGACACGACACGACACGACACGACACGACACGACACTGCACGACACTACACTACACGACACTACACTACACTACACTTTTTACACTACACTACACTACACTGCATGTATCATTGTTTAACACTACCACGCACTACACTACACTAAAACTCTCTACTACGCTACTACACCATACACTACACCACACACCAGACACGACAAGATACAACTCTACACTGACTACACTACACTACACTACACACCACACTACACCCACCCACACTACTGCACTACACTACACTACACTACACTACACACACACCCTGCACACACTACACTACACCACGCTACGATTCTACTCTCTACACTAAACTACACTACACAACACTACATTCGACGAACCACACCACAGTACCACTACACACACCACTACACCACACTACACTACACTACACTACACTTCACACACCACAGCTACAGTACATACCGAGAGTTGTTCACTGCATCAGCTCCACGCTACACATTAAAGCACACTACACTACACTACACTACACTACACTACACTACACTACACTACACTACACTTCACAACACCTCCCATCCCTAAACTGCTCTATATAACATTAAGCAGCATTAAACTGCTCTACAATACACTACGCTATACTACACCACACTGCACAACTCTGCACTATTTTGTACACTTTGCAATACAGCTCCGTTTGCTGCCGACAGTACAGTACAGTACAGTACAGTACAGTACAGTACAGTACACTACACTACACTACACTACACTACACTACACCACACTACACTACACTACACAGGTTTCAAACAGCTCTATACATGCCTATAAATTACTCAACCTGCTTTACTATTCTGTCGTATACACAGAGTCTGAAGAACTTAACACTTAACCGTTCAGCTCTTAACTCCTTTACACCTTAAAACTCTAAACTCACTACACTGTACTAGGCGGCTCTAAACTGCTCTGCACTACACGACACAGCTATGAAACTGCTCTGCACTACACGACACAGCTATGAACTGCTCTGCACTACATGACACAGCTATGAACTGCTCTGCACTATACCAACTGCTTTAAACTGCTCTGCACTACACGACACAGCTATGAACTGCTCTGCACTACACGACACAGCTATGAACTGCTCTGCACTACACGACACAGCTATGAACTGCTCTGCACTATACCAACTGCTTTAAACTGCTCTGCTCTACACGACACAGCTATGAACTGCTCTGCTCTACACGACACAACTATGGACTGCTCTGCACTATACCAACTGCTTTAAACTGCTCTGCACTACACGACACAGCTATGAACTGCTCTGCACTATACCAACTGCTTTAACTGCTCTGCACTACACGACACAGCTATGAACTGCTCTGCTCTCTACACGACACAACTATGAACTGCTCTGCACTACACGACACAACTATGAACTGCTCTGCACTATACCAACAGCTTTAAACTGCTCTGCACTACACTATTCAGCTCGTGCCTCCTCTACACTGTTCCATACAGCTCCAAACGCCTCTACACCACACTTAACAGCTCTTAACACAACACACACTACACAACACAACACACACACAACACATAACAACATGACTCTTAGATTCTCTATAGCCACAGTTGTAGTCAGCTCTGCGCGAAACAACACAGCTCTTAACAGCTCAACACATTACAACACGATTCTAAACTACTCTACACAACATTGCACAATTCTTAATTTCTCTTGAATACACTACACGGCTTTAAACAATTTTAAAACTATAACGTGCTTTTCTCTATACAAACACAGCTCTGAAATGCTCTATTGTACACTACACATCTGAAATTGCTCTATGCTACACTTCGCAGCTCTAAACTGTTCCACAACACACTGCATAGCTCTAAACTGTTCTACACCACATTTTGTAGCTCTAAACCGTTGTACATAACACTAAACTAAAGTACGCTACATTGCACAGCTCTAGGCCGTTTTGCACAATACTACTGCAAAACTGCTCTACTTTTTTGTATGAAAATTAGATATTTATTAGGTTAAAAAAAAAACACCAACATCAGAAAAGAGCAAAAAGGGGAAACAATGCAGATATACGGTGCAAAGAGTATCTCAGTTGCGCATCTGAAAAGAAAGTTATGATTTTGTAAGCCGTTGAATTTGGCCCTTTTTTTAACTTTGAAATGTTCTAGAGGTCTGATTGCAAAATGAATTCTCTGAATACACACTGGGGTCACGTGTCCCCCCAAAACTGCTCTACGTTGTACAGCTCCAAACTACCCAACAGAACACTATTCATCTTTAAAACTGCTCTATGCCCACGCTGCATAACACTAAGCTGTACACACTTTACTGCACAGCTCTTAACTCCTCTGCATTGCACTACTCAGCTCAACACTACACTACACAGCACTGAATCAGTTAACTACTCTGCGCAGCTCTGCATTGTTTAACACTACACTGCTCTATTCTACACTATACTACACAGCCAGGAATTGCCCCATACTACACTACACTACACTACACTACACTACACTACACTACACTACACGGCGCGAAACTGCTCTGAAATGCGCTACACAACGCTAACTTGCTTTACACAGTACTCCATAGCACTGTAGTATTTCTACACTTTAATACTTAACATTACACTGCTCTACAGTACACCATCCTGCTGTACACTACAAAAAAAAAACAAAAAAAAACGCACTACATTATTGTACACATTTCAGAACACTTCAATGCAATCGGTTACCTAATAACCTCAGTTTCAGCAACCCATACCCACATTTCTGAAAACAAAAAAAAACCCTTAAAATCCAGTAACGTGACCATTTAACTAGTCATAAATACCCTGACTCAAAGGACAAGTCAAAGGCAAAAATGTTACAGATTAAATTGATATTGATTTGGGGTGAATATCGGTAAAAAGATTTCTGAGCACGCAACGTCTTTTGCTGCTTGACGTACAAAGGTCTATGTCTAGTGACTTCATCTTAAGGGAAAAAGAAATTACCATTCAAAGATTTTCTTCCACAGTTTAGAGATTGGAAGCTCTCTGTTTGTTTGTTTTTTTTTTTTAAGTCAGCTCTAACAGAGAAAAGACACGTATGGTCCCTATTACGTTGTTTGGAATGGCTACAGGAAGCAGAGTGACTGTATGATGATGATAAGAATCATCATAGCAACCAATGTGGTCCTTGTGACGTTGACTGGAATAACGACAGCAAGCAAAGTGTACCGTGGGACGATACCAGGAAAGACGAGAGAGCAACCTAGGAAGGCTTATGATGTTGACTGGAATGACGACACAACCATGGTGCACTGTATGACGTTGACTGGAATGACGACAACCAGGGTGGACTGTATGACGTTGACTGGAATGACGACAACCAGGATGGACTGTATGACGTTGACTGGAATGACGACAGCAGTCAAGGAGGACTGTATGACGTGGACTGGAATGACGACAACAACCAAGGAGGACTGTATGACGTGGACTGGAATGACGACAACAACAAAGGAGGACTGTATGACGTTGACTGGAATGACGACAACAACCAAGGAGGGACTGTATGACGTGGACTGGAATGACGACAGCAGTCAAAGAGGACTGTATGACGTGGACTGGAATGACGACAACAACCAAGGAGGACTGTATGACGTGGACTGGAATGACGACAGCAACCAAGGGACTGTATGACGTGGACTGGAATGACGACAATCAAGATGGACTGCATGACGCTGACTGAAATGACGACAACAACGAAGGCGGACTGTATGACGTTGACTGACAATGACGACAGCAACCAAGGTGGACTGTATGACGTTGACTGGAATGACGACAACAACCAAGGTGGACTGTATGACGTTGACTGGAATGACGACAACAACCAAGGTGGACTGTATGACGTTGACTGAAATGACGACAGCAACCAAGGTGGACTGTATGACGTTGACTGGAATGACGACAGCAACCAGGGTGGACTGTATGACGTTGACTGGAATGACGACAGCAACCAAGGTGGACTGTATGACGTTGACTGGAACAAGGACGGCAAACGATGTCGAATCAATGACGTTGACTGGAATGATCACGGTCACCAACGTGGACCTCATGACCTTATCTCTGTCCCACATTCTTTGCCACCTCAGCCACAGCCCAGCCTAGTCTACCACAGCACCAGCACCGGCAGTCCATAGGGAGCAGTCAATGTCAAGTCGTCAAGAGGCAACCCACCGGAGGAGACACTGCACTGCTGCCGAGTCACTTCTTCGGTGGTGTTTAGTGGTGATTGTTCTGAACCAACATACGCAGGACACCACCTACTAAGCAAGCAGGGTAGGCAGCAAAACTTCGACTAGAATGACTAAAGCAGTTAAGGTAGAGTGTACGATGGTGACTTGAATGAGCACAGCAAACAATGGGACACGTGTGTTACGGACATCGCACACGTTATTGCCCAGTCAGAGTCGGGCAGACAGACTGCTGTTAATTTTCTTAATTTTTTTTTTTTTTTTAGAAAATCAATATTATTAGTGGTGTGTCTAGATTATAACATGTGAGGGAGAGAAATGATATAAAATGACCAGACGCAGTAGGTGTGACATTCTCGGTGATCTCCGTTGCTTTTAATATCGTCTGATATCATTAATGATGAACAGATGTTAAAATAACCACTGAACTGAACTGAGCAAAGAATGTGAACGTATAATGTAGTGGCCTGAGCAGTCCTGGGAACATCAGCTGTCGGTGTCAGTGACTTAAATCATTGCTATGACAGCTGTACAAGACGCTCTCAGTGCTGTTTGCTGTCCACTTGACGCAAGACCCTGCACGCCACCTTCTCCTCCAATCATGCAAATCATCAATATCTGTCAGAGGCTGTTCTGCAGACCAAGAAGGTGTAATACAAACAGATTCACTAGCACTGATAGAAAAACGACTAGGTTGTTATGATACAAACACACCCAGAGTTTGTGATGCACACAGACCCACAAACTTCCACACAAAAAGACCCAAAAGTCCTGTTACAAACACATCGACTTGTGGATGTAGCCGTGCCGAACCAAGGTGACTGCTGAGAAACTTAGCTGAGCACGGCACATCCTCTGGTTCATGATGTAACTCACTGTGTCTGTGCTGTCTCTCAAATCGCCGTACAGTCTGTTTCTGGCAAAGATTTGGTGCAATTCTGCCATCACGATCTGAAATCGCTGTTCAGTCTATACTAAGGAAGAATGAGTTCCAGTTCGCTGTTATGATCTGAAACTGACGTCCAGTCTGTGCTGACTAGAGTTTAGTACCCGACGTGTGTACTAACAAGGATTAAGAGCCATGCTGTTATCATAGTCTGAATCGCCGTCCAATCTGTACAAACAAGGATTTCGAGATCCTAAACTTATGTCGCCGTTCAGTCTACGCTAACAAGGATTTAGACCCATTTGCCGCAATGATTCAAATCGCCGTCCAGTCTTCACCAACAAGAATTTTAGCACTGTTTCGCTGTCATAATCTGAAATATCCGTCCACGTTATACAAACGAGAACTTTGAGACGTTTCGCTGTCACGATGTTAAATCGACATTCAGAATATACTAACAATGAGTGTGTACCATTTTGATGCCATGAGACTGTCGTCCAGTCTGTACTAGCAATGGTTAGTGCTGTGTCTTCGTCCTGATCTGAAATCTCGTCAGTTATTCTAATAAGGATTTAGCACCAGTTTTGCCCACATACTCTGAGACCCGCCGTGCAATCTGCACTGGCAATGATGTAGTGCAAAGTTATTGTCACGATCTCACGTCAGTGTGCAGTCTGTACTAACAAGTGTGTAGTGTCATTTCTTCCGTAATGACCTAAACTCGCCATGGAAAGATTCGATGCTGTTTTGCTGTCACGATCGCTGAGGCTTTAACATGTTGAACATCATGTCATGAATCTGTCGCTAAAGTCATGGCTGAAACCAGATGGTTAAACCCCCATTTTGAAGACTCACGAAAGGGAAAGCCGGGATATGAGATGAATGTACCACTAGTCAGTCATAGTCATGATGATATTTCCGTTTTTTTTCTCTCTCTCTCTCTAATCTACGTCTGGATGGAGAACTGACACCGGCTGGATGGCGAGCTGACACCAGCTGTACCACAAGTTGACACTGAGCGGCTATTTCGTCTTCCAAATAGCACCTCTAGGTTATGTGCAAGGATACGGCGGGTTGCGAAACGACAGATACCAGGATAGGTACCTACCGTCAGAAGGCTGAAAGCTTCCCCACGATGGGGATGGAAGGGGAAAGGGGAGGACAGGGGGAGAGGAGGGCTGGGGGACTTGGCACAGCGTGACAAACCGGCGGCGAAGGGCGGGCGCGAGCAGGGACTGGCGACGGAGTCATCCACAGCAACATCCAGGATTTCAGGTCTCGAACCCACTGCTGGGATTATTGTTCGTACCGGCATTTCTTCCACGCACACACATACACATACACGCGCGCACACACGCACGCACGCATGCACGCACACGCATGCACGCACGCACGCACGCACACACACACACACACACACACACACACACGTACGCATGCACACACGCGCGCGCGCGCACGCATGCACGCACACGCACAGACGCACACACACACACACACACACACTCACACACACACACACACACACGCACACACGCGCGCGCGCGCGCGCGCACACACA
>JADBJO010000568.1:104724-109724 GCA_016801955.1 Conus betulinus | reverse complement strand
TCACTTATGTAATATGTGTTGTACTGTCGACCAGTTCTGTCACACATAAATACAATTTCCCCCTTTCAATCTCCTCCCCAAAGCTGACCGTGCACAGACGTAAGCATTTGTGGCTACATCCAGTGCCGTGTCATTATGCAAGTCTTGTCCATCACCACTGTAATCCAACCAGGAAGCACCTGCATTCTTCAAAACGACATAAGGACATGCCCTGAGTTATCTTGGTGGGCGTATTCCTCTCAAGAAAAATCCACTGGTGTTGGGTTATTTTGATGGGCATTCTTGTTCCAAGGCGAATGGACAGACACTGTCTTGTGCTGAGGAATCTCATTTGGGGGAAGCGCTATGCACGCTGGTTGCTATCGGCGGAGATGCCGCAAAAGTTCGTTTTTTCTCTCAGATTACGCTTTACATCTGTTTATCTGGGGATTAGGAAATGTCAATGTGTTCCGAACACACATGGCCGGCAGAGGGCCAAAGGAAGCAAAGATGTGTGGGACAGGAAAATATGAATCATTGATAACATTGATAACAGAAAGAGAGAGCAAAGTCATTAATTTTAAGAGATAACAACGATGAGCAAGAAGATCTGGATCATTACGAATATAAAATATTGTCCAGTATACAAGACAATGTATACAAGACCAAGTTATCATCGACCCAGAGTCTCTGTCTGTCTTCTCTCTCTCTCTCTCTCTCTCTCTCTCTCTCTCTCTCTCTCTCTCTCTCTCTCTCTCTCTCTCTCTCTCTCTCTGAGTCAAACACACACACACACACACACACACACACACACACACACACACACACGCACACACACCACACACGCACGCACTCACGCACGCACGCACGCACGCACGCACACACACACACACACACACACACACACACACACACACACACACACACTCATCCTTTCATTCCTTGGAAACCTGCTCCTAATTGTGCTTAACAGTAATTTGTGTTTGTTACTTTCACCTTGTGTCCCTGTTTCATTCTGTTTTGTGTGTAGATCTTACATCAGTTGTTATGGAATCAGAATTTAATCTCTGATTGACCTTCATAGACATGTATTTGAAATTCTTATCGTGAAAATGTCATTTGATGCTGGCATTAGGAAGAAATGCCGACGCAGGCTAAACTTCATGGGAAAACGTGATGTTGTTGCAGGAATCTCAATAGCAAGAGCTTCATTTGTGGAGAAAAAAAACTGGCACACATGCAACAATCCGAGAACAAATAAAGAAATGTGAAAAAAAAAATCGAATTTTCTTTTTCGTCTGCATAACACACCCGTTATTCCACTGAACGTTGTTCTTCGTTTCAAAAATGGACACTAAAGTGCAGGGAATCTATGACCTGGGTTTTTCTGTGCAGTGTCACTGTGTCGCTTGTCATAGTTTCCTGCTGAATGATGGTTTCTCGGCTGACATAACTGCACTCTAGTAGATATGTCACTATGGAGTTATAACTTGGTTTGGTTTGAATTATTGCTACATATAACCCCCGTACTTTCATTATTTTCCTGTCCAAGCAGGCTACTAACCAAAATGTCACAGTGACCCTTTCTGTCTCTAAAACATTATTATTTTAAGGCAGATTTGTGAAGAGTGTTATTGGCGATTAATAACTTGCAGGAAATCGATAACCGGAAACCGGAGTCAAGGCTTGTGTGGATGTTCAATTCATTGTGGATGAATATTTCATTCGTTAGGTCAACTGGAAATTATCAGAAACCTTGTCACACACACACACACACACACACACACACACACACACACACACACACACACACACACACACACACACACACACACACACACACACACACACACACACACACACACGCATGTCCTCCGTTCACCCCACTCTCTCCACCCAGAGAGAGAGAGAGAGAGAGAGAGAGAGAGAGAGAGAGAGAGAGAGAGAGAGAGAGAGAGAGAGAGAGAGAGAGAGAGAGAGAGAGAGAGAGAGAATATTTGACTGCATAGAGTAGTATTTGAATATTCATCCTGAGATTACTTGATCTGATTTCTTCATAACGTGCGGACGACACTTAAAACAACCCAGTGGCACCATAAACAAACAAAAAAAAAAAGCTGAGGTTAGTATTCACTTTCAGTGACGCTGAGGTTGTACTGCATAAATAGTGCAACGAACCACATGAAAAATAATCTATCCTCGGGACAGTTTTTTTTTTTTTAACCTTGTAAACATTACTACTTCAATACTATTTCAAATTTATTTTCCAAAGACACAGGGGCACGTTCGGACGTTTATCAAACATTAGATCAATGCACCATTAAACGGCTCTGTGTCCTAACTGGTGTCTATGACATTGCTCCGAACTGTCGCCAAGCAATGCTGAAATGCCCCTGAAATCCATCGTGGAGTAGTACAAAGTGGTAAAAGTAGGGTCACCACTCATGCTGAAGAAATCAGGGGACGATGCTGTGAGATCAACCCAGCCAAAGCTACAGACTGGGTACAACAGGGAAAGTTCAGGAGGCCGTGGTTGTGGCCAACATATTCCGTGGCCCTTTATGCCCTGCTCTCATGGTGACCTGTTTCCATTTCTTCTCAACATCTCTGCTCCTAGTAAGTTCATGTTGAGGTCGTCTGTACCGAATTGTTCATGGGGACTTTCCTAGGATGGACGTGGTAGCATCCTTCGGAGAGGTGGGCGTTCGCTAACGCTGATTCTTCGACAAAGCAATAACTGTCATCAGTACAGGGTGCGGTATATGGTATCCTGATTACGCGGTATCAGATATAGCTGAAGATCACTGAAGTCAGACAACTGCAGTGCAGTGTCTACTCTGATGGGTCGCCTTTTGATGATTTGGCATCAATTTTCCCTGTGGCTTGCCAGTCACAGGTCTGCGAGGCAACAAGCCAGGGTAGGGGGTGGAATAAGTAGCATGGAGGTATTGCCACATAGATAGCACAGAGGATGAGATGGGGGGAAAACAGAGTTGTGTGTCTATTTCAAATTTCCTCAGATTTCTAGTTATGGTGCAATGAGTATGAAAAAAAAAATGTAGGAATGGCATTCATTAGCATGTATGTTGACAGATTTTTCACGGCTATGCCGTTTGATGTAAGACTTGGACAGATATCCCAATGAAGGGTGAATTCTGGACAAGAAAATCTGCTTGCAGGATTTTAAATCCCCACAGCCATGTCACTGCTAAAAACAAAAAAAAAAAACGAAGCAACCAACACAGGAACGCCCAGGCGCGCGAGAAGCCACAAATCCAAAATATCGACCTTTCTTTCGGTCTGCATTACAGGCGGTTACTCTTTTCTGAACCCTGCTCTTGATTTCACACCAGCAAAAGCACAGCGCTGAAATTTATAAGGTGGATTTGCTATGAGCAGACACGATGTCAGTTTTTTTTTTTGTCTGCCCCAGTGAAGGTTGCCATGCTTTGCACTATAAACTGCACTCTCGTTGGCTGTCATTCTATGGATGCTTCTTTGTTTGTTTGTTTGTTTTGTTTGTTTGTTTTGTTTTTTTAAAATACGTTTTAAGTGTGTAGGCTGGCTGCCCTGAGACTCTCAATCGGATAACGTTGTGTGTGTTCACGTTCATTCTCTGTTTAAATCATTATCTTTATTCTTCCCTTTGTAAAGGTTGCTCAAACTAATTGGAATTTGCAATTAAGCAAAAGTTTAAAACTGGATTAAATAGATCGTGTTGATGTTTTATTTTAATGTATATGAATATTTAGCGTCAGTCCAACTTGAATCTCTCTCTCTCTCTCTCTCTCTCTCTCTCTCTCTCTCTCTCTCTCTCTCTCACACACACACACACACACACACACACACACACACACACACACACAGAGAAAGAGAGAGAGAGAGACAGACGTGGTGAATATGAAGTAGAGGCAGACAGAACGACAGAGAGAGAGAGAGAGAGAGAGAGAGACAGAGAGAGAGAGAGAGAGAGAGAGAGAGAGAGAGAGAGAGAGAGAGAGAGAGAGAGACAGAGATGAGTAGAAAATACACAATACAAAACAATTCCCTCATAATCCTTATATGTACGAGAGAGGAGAAGAGAAGGAGAGAGAGAAGGAGAGAGAGAGAGAGAGAGAGAGAGAGAGAGAGAGAGAGAGAGAGAGAGAGAGAGAGAGAGACAGACAGACAGACAGACAGACAGACAGACACAGACAGACACAGACAGACAGAGAGAGAGACAGACAGACAGACAGACAGACAGACAGACAGACAGACAGAGGGGGGAGTAGAAAACACTCAGTTGGAACGTTCTGTCATTAGATATTTTGGACACTTTAAACACATTAAGGTAAGTCTCACCAATTAAGTCAGATAATATTGTGTTGGAAAAGAATCCATCAGAATAAATTAGACTAGATTTGAAGAGAGAGAGAGAGAGAGGGAGGGAGAGAGGCATACAGACAGACAGATAGACAGACAAGCAGACAGACAGACAGACGGAGAGAGAGAGAGAGAGAGGGGGGGGGGAGGGAGAGAGGGCATACAGACAGACAGATAGACAGACAAGCAGACAGACAGACAGACGGAGAGAGAGAGAGAGAGAGAGAGAGAGAGAGAGAGAGAGAGAGAGAGAGAGAGAGAGAGAGAGAGAATTTGTCCCCTGCACGCTAAGATAGGGCAATTAAAACATAAAGATATAAACCGTCTGGCTGCCATAAAATTCAGGAAAAAGAAACTGGACAGACTATTGTTACTGTGTATTTAGCTGCAAATGTCAAACAAATATAAAAGCCAGCCAACCAGAGCAAATGTGTGTGAAAAAAGCTGTTAAAAAAAGCGACGCAAAAACAAAAACAAAAAAAAAAAAAAAAAAAAAAGCTCCCGTGCAAGCGAGGAGCACGACACATCCATAAACCATAGCCATAGAAAATATCTCCTAATGATTTTCCATTGTCTTACTTTTTGCTTCCTATGTAATTGACACAGCTGGAAAGTTCCCTTGAAAATAAAAGCAAAACTTTTCACTGGAGGATATGGGT
>JADBJO010000568.1:92224-99724 GCA_016801955.1 Conus betulinus | reverse complement strand
TTTTTGTCCCACACACGAACAGAAAAGGGCCTACACGCACGGTGAGGTGGACGAGGTCGCCAGCTGATAAGGGAACAAACATTGACTGCTAGGGGGGGGGGAGAGAGAGTCCATTGGCCATGAATTATGGGTCCTCCAAGCCTCTGCGAGCGTTGTGTTCCCTTATCACCGGACTTGAACCGCAGGACTGCAGGTGCACACACCGTGTTATGTTGTGTGGGGGCTGGGTTGGATTGGTTGGGTAGACAGTGTCACCAGGCCGCTCTTCTTGAGGACACGTCCTCTTTTCTGTCGGACAGACTTCGTCGTACTTTTATTGCCCTTCTCTCTCTCTCTCTCTCTCTCTCTCTCTCTCTCTCTCTCTCTCTCTCTCTCTCTCTCTCTCTGTCTCTATGTCCGTCTGTCTCTCTGTCTGTCTGTCTGTCTCTCTCTCTCTCTCTCTCTCTCTCTCTCTCTCTCTCTCTCTCTCTCTCTCTTATAGCCATCCTCTTTTCTGACAAACACTGTTGTGATCTTGTTAGTTTTTTTCTCTCTCTCTGTCTCTCTCTCACTCGCTCCCTCTCTCTCTCTCACTCTCTGTCTCTCTCTCTCTCTCTCTATCTTATAGTCATCCTCTTTCCTGACAAACGCTGTTTTTATTTTGTTACTGTTCTCTCTCTCTCTGTGTCTCTCTGTCTCTGTCTCTCTGTCTATCTGTCTGTCTGTCTGTCTGTCTGTCTGCCTCTCTCTCTCGCTCGCTCGCTCTCTCTCTCTCATCGTCATCCTATTTTCTGACAGACCACTGTTGTGTGATTTGTTACTTCTCTCTCTCTCTCTCGCTCTCTCTCTCTCTCTCTCTCTCTCTCTCTCTCTCTCTCTCTCTCTCTCTCTCTCTCTCTTATAGTCATCATCCTCTTTGCTGACACTGTTGTGATTTTATTACTGCTCTCTCTCTCTCTCTCTCTCTCTCTCTCTCTCTCTCTCTCTCTCTCTCTCTCACTCACTCTCTCTCTCTCTCTCTCTCTCTCTCTCTCTCTCTCTCTCTCTCTCTCTCTCTCTCTCTGGTCGGTCTCTCCGCGGTGGTCATAAACGGACTCAGGAAAACTGTGCAACATTATTACACACTGTTCCGGCATTTGGCGATCGTTACAAGTCTGTGGCAAAAGGAAATCTTTATATGGCTGTAGGGAAATCTAATCTGCTGCTGCCCTGCAAATGAACTGACAAAAACTGACAGTGAAATCTTGCCCGCTGATGTCGTGCGGACGAACTGATGAACTGACGCTTGGTGCAAATGTGTAAAGTGGATGAAAGCCAACAACACAGATGCACAAACATGACTGTCGCCTGCTATTCACGCCGCGCTTTTCGCGGAAGTAATGGAAAGTGGAAGCACAGTGGACACTGACATAGGAAATTAAACTCTCTTGGCCTATGTCAGTACTGAGAACAGTGCTACTAGCCTACCTGCTCCTCTTCGTGTGTCAAATAAAGGAAACGACCAGCCTGTCTGGTGGCTGTGATAACACTGTGACCTGTCAACCTCTACAGTGCAGCGACTATGTCAGCTGTCAACCCCTGCAATTCAGCAACATCAAAGGTCTGCCTTTCACGATCCAAATCTGCATTTGCCAACTTAGACGCCTTTTTCTCATGTTAGCTGTAGCAACTGGATTTGAAGCGGCCACAAGATGGAGATTGTACCGAAGGCCTCAGTATAGAGTGACTATCCACACAACATCGGGGGCCCAACTCATCCTCAAGCTTATCATCCTTGAGACGTGCATGATCTGGATCGGATGGTACCTTCTCTTCTGTATGGATGTGGAATCAAATCCAGGGCCGGAGAGGTGGATGCATCAACAAGACCAGGCACAGAACAGTCACAGCTTTGGCTCTTCAGACAGGTATAGGCAAAAGGCACGGGTTAGGTACTTTCAAAATCCAGGGTTTGAAGCTTTTAACACCAACCGAAGAGATCTTCACAGAAATCTACTCACTCTAGCTGGATATCCGACAATTGAAAAAAAAAAAAATTACCAGACGCTGTGCTGAGACTGGAGTCTCTATGTGGTGCCCTTCAAAGAGACAATCAGCAACTGAAGCATGACGTGCAGTGGTTGACTAGCCAGTGCCAACTCCTGGAGCAAAACTGCAGTGAGTTATACCAGTGGAAAGACTCATTCATGGAGATGTCAAAAAAACATAGATGACCACATGGATAAACTAGAATCTTTCTCAAGACGCAACAACAACATTAGATTATTTTACGTCTTTGAAGGCCCCAATGAAGACAATTCAAAGTGCATTCGGAAGGTAGTGTGCAACTACTGAACAGGTACTTTCCTTGCAAAGTCATGGACAACTGACGATATCGAACGTGCGCACCGTCTTGGACCTAAAGCTGAAAGCCACAATAATCCACGTCCCATCATTGCACGTCTGTTCCGATGGCAGGACAAACTGGCCATCCTTCAGGCCAAAGAGTGTGCAGAAGGGAGATGACAAACGATCTGGGAATCCGAGTCGCCTCTGATCTAACAAACCGCCAGAGCCAGGCCATCCAAGCAGAGAAAAGATGCAGGCAGACACGCCTATGTGTGGAAGGGCCGTCTGTACTACAAGAATGGATCTCAGAAAGGACAGAACAGAAGAGACCATAGAGGTCTCATTGCAGGGACAAATTCAATAAACCTTGCCCACAACCAGAGACGTGACATAGCTCACCAGAACAGAGAAGGCAGCAAAGCAGGCAGTCGACAGGAAAGCAGTGATCCTGCCAACAGGCCTACTCAGGATGATCCCTTTGAATGTCAACAACAGTCTGCAAGAGAAGCAGACGAGAGACCACCATGGACTTGGGATACGAACATATTCCCACTACTGAGCAAACCCAGACGAAGCATACGCCTTGGTGACAAAGGAACAAGACATGAGGCCCCCCCATCAAAAAGACCGAGAAGCCAGAGGCCATCAATCCAAACCGGTGCAATACAGCACTACACCAGAAGATTGTAAAGCCACCAAGACAAATAATCAGACGCAGGATTCAGTACCGTAGAGAGACCGAGTCATCCAAAGTCAAACAGCACCTCCACAACAAGATACAGGAAAATAGTGGATGCACGGGGCATTAGGCTGGTACCAACCTCAAACAGCAGTGATGAGTCTCTGCTTGGAAGCCCTCCCCACAGTATTGAAGACAGAAACCATCCAGTCTTTGCTGACGCACAGCCAACAACCAGAGAGGACACACCCACTCCCAGTAAAGTACACAGCCAAGCAGTGTCCCCTGTGCCCTGCCCAGTCGATGGGACTAACCAAACTTGTGTAGAAGGAAATCTACCCAGCAATTCATCCCAGACAGCCAGTGATATAAGAGTAGCAACCGTACCCAAGGACTCCTCAGCGCAAGATGCTGTAAGTAAGTAAAATCCCCACTAGTCCTATGTATCTTCAAAGTACACCAATGGCAAAGCACAAGTTTCAGGTTTCACCAACGCCAGACAAGCCAACAGAAGAGGAACCCCAGAAAGATAGCAGCCAAAGCTACGCTAAACAGCTTGCTGATCTTTGAACAGACGTCCAGAACAGTAGCAGCCAGACCTCTGTCAAACAGCTTGCTGACCCGTGGACTGCTGTAGATGCTATGGAGAGTCAGTCTTCTGATTCCAGAACAGAGTTAGGAGACAAAAACAACACAGGCAGAGACCAGCAAGACGTGCAGGAGCAAGCCCAGCAAAGCTTCTCACTAGAGACTGAAACCCCTACAGCAAAAAGTAGGTTGACCCAGAAGCAAAACTAGGGCAAAACAAGCTCAGGCAACACAACAGCAAGGAAGGCAACAGCACGTCACAGAGTTATTTCCACATGCCAAAACTAACTCCGCACGAACGGAATCGGGAGCTCAGCCTCCAACAACCTAGGGACACGACCCTGCCCATGTCATCAACCCTGCCTCTGACGGCCAACCCAAACAACCGAACATACATGGTCACAATGTATCCTTTTTAACATATAACATAGAAGGACTAAATACCATCTATCAGCCTGACATTAGACAATTCTTGTCAAATTATGATATTGTTTTTCTTACAGAAACATTTTCATCCAGCTTTCCATCTCATTTATTTCCTGCTTTTGATGTGTTTGTCTCCCCAGGCGTGAGTGTGTCAGACAGCACCACAGCTCGCCTCTCTGGCGGTGCTATCATGTTAGTAAAGAAAATGTATTCTAGTTTAGTTCAACAAATTCAAGTTGAAGACGACAGCTGCATCGTGCTCAAGATTTCAAAGCTTCTGCCAAATTCACGAAACGAATGTGTATTGATAGGTATGTATGTTCCTCCTGCCCATAGCGTCTATTATGTTGACACAGAAATCGAGAATGGAATTGACTTACTAGAGCAGTGTATACTGATGTTTATGAATTGATTGGGGAATGTCCCCTTATGCTCATGGGTGATTTCAATGCTAGGACTGCTGATGCAAACGCAAAAGAGCTTGCTTTGCCATATGATGTTAATGATGATGATAAGGATGACGAAAATTTACTGCCTGAGAAGGAGTACCAACGGGAATCGAAAGATTCTTCAACAAACGACTTCGGTCGTTGTCTACTTTTGTTATGCGAACAATTTTCTCTAGTTATATTGAATGGTCTGTTACCAGGAGACCGTTGTGGGGGCATTTACGTACATTGCCCACAATGGATCAAGTGTGATCGATTATTTCCTTATTTCTCGGTCTATCTTTGAATATGTCTCATGTTTACAAGTTATCTCAAGAATTGAATCCAAACATATGCCTGTGAAACTAACCCTTAATGTTCAAAAGCAGCCGGTAAAAACCTGTGAAAAGTTAGAAAAAAACTATTATTGAAAAGTATGTTTGGAATCAAGAGCTTGAGAATGAATATAGGCAAGCATTGTTATCAAAAGAAATTTCATTAATTTTCACACAAGCAGCTGAATTGATTAACATTGATATCAATGCAGCTGTAGAAAAATTTTTAACAGGTATTGCTGAGGCTGGGCAGTGTATGAAAAAAAAAGATAGTATTGGGGAAAACAAGTAATTGTACTTGGTTCGATAAGGAATGCAGGGATAAACGAACAGTACTTCGTCAGTCCCTGAGAAATTTGAATAAATGTGTGGATTCATACCATGCAGACGTACTTAGGGGCGAATACGCCACTATGAGAAAGGATTACAAATCATTTATAAAAAACTAAACAGATAGAAGATAAACAAAATGTTCTTGTAACGCTTGAATGCAATAGTACTGATCCCAAAACATTTTGGGGTACCATAAAAAGACGTATAAACAATACATTATCAACCTGTACTATTTCAAGGGAAGATTGGTATGACCATTTGAAAAAGTATTTAATGACGCATCTGCAGAATGATAAATTAGATAGTAATAGTTTATTTTCTAACGAAGTTTTTGATACTCAATCTGTAACTGTTTGTGAAACAGATGGTTCCACTTTAGATTTAGAAATATCAGAACTAGAAGTATATAATGCCATGAAAGCACAAAAGAATGGGAAAGCACCAGGACAGATGGCTTCAGCAGTGAGTTTTATAAAAACTCTTCTCCTCAGGTCATTTTGTTCCTGACTAAGCTCTTCAACGAACTTTTGGATTCAGGTTTATTTCCCCAAAATTGGTCAGAATCAGTTATACAGCCATTACATAAAAAAGGAGACATTAATTCCCCTGACAACTACAGGGGTATTTCGCTGTTGAATATCAGCAGCAAAATGTACACATTCATACTTAATAAGAGATTGACAAATTGGGCAGAGGACAATAATTTGTTAAGTGAAGCGCAGGCAGGTTTAGAAAGAATTACGGTACAGTCGACCACATATTTACTCTACTTGCACTAGTTCAGAAGCAATTTTCAACTAACAAAACAAAATTATATGCAGCTTTCATTGATTTTAGGAAAGCCTTTGATCTCATAGACAGTAACCATCTTTGGCTTATACTCCACAAAAATGGTATCAAAGGGAAAATGTTCAAAGCTATTCAAAGTATGTATGAAATAGTTAAAGCTAGGGTCAGAACTAACGGTGGTCTTACAGAAACATTTATGTGTCCTAGAGGATTGAAACAAGGCGATAACTGTAGTCCTATTTTATTTGCTTTTTTATCAATGAGCTTGCAAATGATATATCACAGCATGGTAGACATGGGGTACGATTGTCACCTGATTTGATGCAGGTTCTGGTTTTGTTATTTGCTGATGATGTTGTCCTCCTTTCTACCACTGTTATCGGGCTCCAGAACCAACTGAATATTTCTAAAAAGTACGGCAGATAGACTAGGTCTTACAGTAATAATGAAAAATCAAAAATAGTAATGTTTAGGAAAGGTGGTTTACCTTGCTGCAAGAGAAAAATGGTTCTATGGAAATGTTAAAATGGAAGTGGTAAATCAATATAAGTATTTGGGAATATTTTTCTCCACGGGGTTTAACATTTCTTACTCATTAGAAGATTTGGCTCGTAAAGCAAAAAAAAAATGTTTTTCAGTATCTTTAGATTCCTCTGGTCTATAGGCGAAAGTTCTCCTAAGATTTTCTTTAAAATATTTGACACTCAAGTACAACCTATTCTGACATATGGTGCGGAAGTTTGGGGGTTGACTGCAGATCACACCCCTATTGAGAGAGAGTACATCTTCTTGCTATAAAACGTTTATTGAATATCAGCATACAAACACCTAATACACTTGCATATTATGAAGCTAACAGATATCCACTTTACATACAAACATTTACTAAAAACTATATTAAGCACTGGTTTAAGACTAACAAAAATGGAGGAATATCGTATTCCAAGGAAATCATACAAAATGCTATACACAATGCACTGTCAAGGTAGACAAATTGGGTAAGCAAGGTTTGCATTACATTGTTTAGGTATGGGTTTGGATTTGTGTGGGAGAATCAAGGAGTAGAAAATGTAAAATCATTTATATCCATTTTTTAAGCGCAGGCTTTATGACTGTCGTCTCCAAGATCTAGACGCTTTGTTACAATCCAAAGAAAGATACGAACTTTATTCCACATTTCGTCAACTACAAAGTATTCCTGGCTATCTAGTGGAGATTGAAAAATCACGCACTTAGAAAACACCTAACCAGACTTCGGCTTGGTGTTTCCCAACATAAACCTCACAGGTTCAGACATTCGAGAAGCCAAGAAAGCATGACATGCCCATTTTTGTCCCAACGAACTTGAAACAGAACTTCACTTTACATTAGTTTGTCCCAAGTATAAACTATTGCGGGAGAGATATATTCTTCCAAATATTATATACATCCAAATTCTTTCAAACTTACTTTATTACTATCACATTCAAGGATGTGTGTGCCACTGGCTCTATTCCTGTCCAAATCATTTAAAAACTAAGAAATCAGAAACCACCAAATAACTGAGTTTATTTGAAAATCAAAGAAGAAGAAAAGGACAATAACACGAACAGTGCAAAACAACTGCCGACGTTTA
>JADBJO010000568.1:61748-71748 GCA_016801955.1 Conus betulinus | reverse complement strand
CTCTGTTACCAGTCACTTTGTCAGTGCCATAGTTCAGGACAGTTCCCCTCTGTTACCAGTCACTTTGTCAGTGCCATAGTTCAGGACAGTTCCCCTCTGTTACCAGTCACTTGTCAGTTGTCTGTTACCATACTTTGTCAGTGCCATAGTTCAGGAAGTTCCCCTCTGTTACCAGTCACTTTGTCAGTGCCATAGTTCAGGACAGTTCCCCTCTGTTACCAGTCACTTGTCAGTGCCATAGTTCAGGACAGTTCCCCTCTGTTACCAGTCACTTTGTCAGTGCCATAGTTCAGGACAGTTCCCCTCTGTTACCAGTCACTTTGTGTCATAGTTCATAGTTCAGTTCCCCTCTGTTACCAGTCACTTTGTCAGTGCCATAGTTCAGGACAGTTCCCCTCTGTTACCAGTCACTTTGTCAGTGCCATAGTTCAGGACAGTTCCCCTCTGTTACCAGTCACTTTGTCAGTGCCATAGTTCAGGACAGTTCCCCTCTGTTACCAGTCACTTTGTCAGTGCCATAGTTCAGGACAGTTCCCCTCTGTTACCAGTCACTTTGTCAGTGCCATAGTTGCCACAGTCCCCTCTGTTACCACACTTTGTCAGTGCCATAGTTCAGGACAGTTCCCCTCTGTTACCAGTCACTTTGTCAGTGCCATAGTTCAGGACAGTTCCCCTCTGTTACCAGTCACTGTGTCAGTGCCATAGTTCAGGACAGTTCCTCATTATCATCGGTCGATGTAGTGTTTCAGACCGATGCTTGCTTCCCTATAAATAAATTAAAACCATTTATTCCGGTGCAATATGCATATTTGACTTGAATTTTCGAACAATAGCTGTGATAACGATGTCCTCTTGTAGCCATATCGGACATTTCAATTCCAGCACTGATGCTGTCCCCCACTGAGGAGGGAGAGGAGAGGCTGCATGTCTGTCCCTGTGGGTTCCACAAGTCCACTCTCCACATGTCCGGGAACATCGTGTCCTTAACAGCCTCCAGCTAATGGGACGTTGATCTCACCACCAAGTCCATTCTTGGTCTGCTTGCGTTGGGTTGTTCAACAAGTGTGAGTTCTACAGATCCACAAGTGGTTTTAGGTTGTATTTCACTTTAAAAGACGTCATTAACCACAGTTGAGGAGACCTAGAGAGGGGATTTACTGAACACGATACAGACATCACTAGAACAAAATCATGTTCGGATGGGCAAGGAAATTGTCAGTTCTAATGCTGAGGGCCTGTCAGGATTCAAACTCGCGCCCCATGACTGTGAACTCGGTGCTGTAACCACTAAGCCAACTGGCACAGCGACATGATCAGATTTTGATCTGCAGTTTGGAACGTTCTTGGTTGAGCCAGTGACGTCAGATCTAAAATTAGATTGGAAACACAAACACACACACACACACGCACGCGCGCGCGCGCGCGCGCGCACGCACGCACGCACGCACGCACGCACGCACGCACGCACGCACACGCACGCACACACACACACACACACACACACACACACACACAAGCACGGGCTCAAATACATACACACACAAATACACACATTTAGGTACATCGACGACCGAACCTTCTCTCTCTCTCTCTCTCTCTCTCTCTCTCTCTCTCTCTCTCTCTCTCTCTCTCTCTCTCTCTCTCTCTCTCTCTCACACACACACACACACACACACACACACACACACACACACACACGCGCGCGCGCGCGCCGCACACACACACACACACACACACACACACACACACGCACGCACGCACGCACGCACGCACGCACGCACGCACACACGCACGCACGCACACACACACACACACACACACACACACACACACGTGCACACACACACAGACGTACATCCACGGACGCACACATGCATGCTACACTGTCTCACTATATCTCTCTCTTTCACTGTCTGTCACATGTCTCTGTCTGTCTGTCACTCTCTCTCTCTATATCTCTCTCTCTCTCTGTCTCTCTCTCTCTCTCTCTCTCTCTCTCTCTCTCTCTCTCTCTCTCTCTCTCTCTCTCTCTCTCTCTCTCTCTCTCTCTCTCTCTCTCTCTCTCTCTCTCTCTCTCTCTCTCCCTCTCTCTCTCTCTCTCTCTCTCTCTCTCTCTCTCTCTCTCTCTCTCTCTCTCTCTCTCTCTGGAGAAAGAAAAATAGATGTAGTTGGCTGGTCGATGTGTGTGTGAGGCGTGTTCCTGCTGAAATTTGATCATATATGTGGACACTACGCAGATGATTTTTTTTCCATTGAATTGTGTAACAGCTATACAGCCCAAGTGATGCCTTGTAATTGAAAATTAGATGTTCATTAATTTCCCTCATTGTTCATACCTTCTGCCGTTCACAACGGGGAGCTTTTTTGTGTGTGTGTTCATTGATAATGCTGTTCTTTGCAATACGATTACTATCCGAATTACAGGACAGTGACTTTGGAACATCATCAGTCTTTCGATTTGATTTGTTAGTTAAAACGCTTATAGATTAATTAAATCTTGGCTGTTATCTCGATACAAAATGTTTTGTTCCCCTGCGATAAAATCAGTGGTCAAGGGAGAGATGATAGGATGTCTCGTCTCGTTGAAAATATGCATGTGTCATAATTAAAGATGTAGAAATGGAATGTAATGCTTTTGGTGCCCTGATTATCAATAAAACATTGTTTGGTACGGACAAAAACATAATGCATGCATATCTGTATGTACCTCCAGTAGCTTCCCCATGTTTTGAGTCTGTCAATGGCATTGCATTATGGAAGATGTGTTTTGTCCAGATGTGCACTGGTTCACGAAGATGTATAAGTATTATTGTGTGGGGATTTGAATGATACAATAGTTAATTGATCGCATCATTGTCAAGGAGCTTCAGATATCTTTTTATTCTAAACATGCAAGTCCTCCAATAAGTGTCAATCGATTATCCGAGGATTCTGTATTGAATGATTATAGTTGTTTGTTTGTTTGTCCTTCACAGGCGAAGATGACCACAACTTCAGCTATCACTGGGTGCTGGTGTGAGTACAAAGATGGCTGATCAGCCAGTTCTCGCATTGAACAGTCTGTTGCAGTGTGGACAGGGCAGACTTGGAGACCAGCCAGGCTGAAAGGTGGTGCTTGCTCTGTTTTTCCGAAGCTGACATTTTTGCTCCTGTGCCTCCACTCGCCTCATGGAAAATTGATGTTGATCACATGTAGTGCATTTGATTGATGTCTTCTGAACGATGTATGTCAAGGACACTGGCAAGGTTGCTACACACTCGTATCAGACAGTGGATGCAGTATAAATGATTACTTTGTCGTGTCGTGTGATTTGTTTGCATTATTGTGTAATCCATATGGGTTACGAGTGTCTAAGAGAATTGATTCCAATCATATTCCTGCAGAACATTATTTGAGACATCATTGTGATAGTGTCACCTCGGAGACAAATCCCTCTGCTAACGGTTTTACATTGGAAAGTTAATGTGAATGAAGGGTGTGTTGGTGTGTGTTTACAATTTACATGTCATTATGCAAACACACACACACACACACACACACACACACACACACACACACACACACACACACACACACACACACACACACACACACACACACACACACAGACTGACATACATCAGACTGCCTATTGGACGAGAGCATATTGGACTACTTTGCTTGATACCGCCTTTGGCAGGTTATGTATCATGATGTTGAGTGCAATCACTGAGCCTTGTGGGATACTCATGTCTAGACTCCTAGGGGCAGAGTATGTTGTTCCCACTCTGGCCACCATTGACCTGTTGGTTAGAACATTGTTGACATATCTGCAGATATTTCCAGATAGTCCAATTGTTTTAAGTTTGAACATGAGACGACTATGCCAAACCTGATCATATGCTTTTTTTGACATCGAAAAAGGTTGCCAATACGCTCTTTCTACGAGCAAGTTGTCGCTGTGTTTCTGTAGATAGTTTAACTAAATGTTCAACTCCAGATCTTTTCCTAAAACCGGCTTGATTTACAGGTATCGTTTTTTTTTTTTCACAGTAATGTAATAGCCGATTTAGGATAATTTTCTCAAACAGCTTACCCGAATATGAATATGAAGTAAGTGCTATGGGGCGATAGCTATTTTTGTCACTTTCAGGTTTTCCAGCCTTAAGAATAGGTATGACAATAGTATCTTTCCGTAGCTGTGGAATGACATAATTGTCCCAGCATTTTTGAAAAAAAAAAAAAATGTGTAGAAAAGCAATACCATGTTCAGGAATGTGTTTTAACATTTCATTGCTACTACATCCAGACCAACTGAACATTCTTTATTGTTTAATGATTATATTGCAGTTTTAATTTCAGTCAATGTTATAGGTGAGTTAATATAATGATCCTTTGTGGAACTGGATCTGCATACAACAGTAGAAAGAAACTCGCGGAGAGCGTGGCAGCAGCGAGTCCACAGAAGAGGAGCCCCCTTCAAGCAAGTGAATGATTTGCATTTGTCGTGAATGATTTGTTTTAAACTGCCTTCATCATTGATCCATACTACATCCCTCTCAGTACTGGTTTTTTTTCTTCCTTTGATTTCAGGCTTACCTATCACTAGTTCTTCCTCTTATTGTGAATGTGGTATGACGTGATCTGTTTTTACCGAGGGTTTTATTATTTGCCTTTCTCTTATATTTTGCAGAGTTGAGTGAGCTACATGTTGGAATTCATATCTCTTTCGTTTGCATGTTAGCAACTTTGACATTATTTTACGATCTTGTAGCTCATTTTACGCCGAATGTGCGCCGGATACATGTTACTGAACACGGATGGCATGCGGTTGCACTTCATAGTTCTCTATCTCTCCATGTGGTTCATCCCCCATCCCCCCCCACCCCCTATTCCTACGAGCTAGTGCATTGCACATACATCAGCTAAACAGCATACCTGCTATACCACAATATCGTTGTCTACGTCATATTGCCCGGCTGTGGGTATACGTGATCATCATCGTTTCCGACCAGAGTGGTTGGAAATCACCTGTATACCTCCCGTGTTGAGCACCAGCAAGCATTACGCCAGACTGTGCAAAGTGATCACCCTCTCCGCTGTGGGCAGTCTCCCCACAACGTGATTCCAGGCCATCATGCCTAATGTGGCAGCATTCGCCATCTGACTCCCCGATGGACAGGCCGTCACTTCACTGTGAGGACGACGTGTGGTGACTTCATAACGCCATCTGACCCTCACCGATGGACAGGCCGTCACTTCACTGTGAGGACGACGTGTGGTGACTTCATAACGCCATCTGACCCTCATTGGGACAGGCCGTCACTTCACTGCGCGGACGACATGTGGTGACATCATAACGCCGCACGTTCTTCCATCCACGACTGACTTCCGCACCACAATGTTCGATCGACATATCGGCTTACAGAGTGACTATAAGCTGGGGATGCTCAAAATTTGAAGCATTCCTCTCAACGCTGCACATAAGTTACGCTAAATGGCGTGTGAACTGTTCTAGAAACTGTACCTAATCTGCAACGAAATGTCGATCACACTGTGACTCAATGCTGTGCTGTGACACTTTCCCCATATGTGACTTGACTTGCTTCTAAGTGACAAATCAAACGCAGTGACATATGACTGCTTATCGTCCCAGAGAAAATGGACTCATTGGCGTGTGACAAATTGTAATGCTGGCAAGAGTTATGTGCAATGCTGTCTCTATGCAGATTTCAAATAATTTCATGCGTGACTTAAGGCGTCTAACATTCCCTGACCCCAAACATCCCGATCGTATGCCATTCCTGTACTGAAATATGAAGTCACAACCTTATTTTATAAATACTCCAGCCCTTCCCTTCTCATCTCCAATTATTGCAAAAATGAGGACACTTTTTTAGGGGAGGCAGGAGCAATTATCACAGGGCGATATACGTAGGAGCTACACACACACACACACACACACACACGCACGCACGCACGCACGCACGCACGCACGCACGCACGCACACACACACACACACACACACACACACACACACACACACACAGAGCCTGAGAGACATTCTGAGCCTCTCCAGTGCCATCCCCTCCTCCCCGAGCCGTTACATCCGGTCATTTTACCTACCCAGGAATGGACCGAGCCATTGATTGCCTTGATCTAAAGCGTGACGCCTGAGAGACATTCTAACCCCCCCTCCCTTAACGGTACATCCGGTCATTACCTACCCGGATGCATTGACATGCTAGGTCCCCTCTCCTACTTCCCCCCCCCCCCCCCCCCCCCCTCACATTGCCATGCCCCTCCCCCTTCCCCACATCCCTGAGCAGTGGGTCAGTAATGAAAACCAGACCTCGATAGTGTCCAGTGCCTGCCGTTCTCTGACAGTGTCAAAGACGTGCCACGCTTCACAGTTATTCAATTCCGACTCGAGCAAAAGCTACATAAACTAAAGATATCAACTTCCTAAAACTCCCCTCTCCTGGCATCCTCTAGGTGAGTCAAGGTGTTGCTGGGGCCTCTCGGCCTTCGGGCCTGGCCACAGTGATCTTGGTGTTAAGGTTTGTGACTTCTGGGTTTTTGTCTCTCTATTTTTATTGGTCTAGACAGAGAAGGTCTTAGTTGAGAGTTAGATTTCCTGGGAATGTCTGTTATAACTTGTAGTCAAAATAAATACATGTGTAAATTCTAAGAGCCTGTTCATTGAAAGGATGCAATATTCTGCCTCGTCCTATCTTCGGTTTGGTATGTTTCTGAACATGAACCTACACTTGCTCACCTTCAGCCTCCAATCTCTGACTGAATGCTCTTCTCTCTCTCTCTCTCTCTCTCTCTCTCTCTCTCTCTCTCTCTCTCTCTCTCTCTCTCTCTCTCGATAACGGTACATAGGAATCTTAGTCATTAGTCAGTTGCAGTGTCGATTTATTAACATCCCACAATTGCATTAGTAGATACCCAACATCCCCAGATCTTCTAGTAACATCCCCTAATACATCAGAGCTCAATTCCTTTTGTATAGTAGTAGTTCTACGACCCACACGCACAATAACCGTTCGTGCGATATTGACCTGAACTGGCTGATGTCACTTGAGTTTTGCTCTTTGGGGATGTACACACCATCTGCCGTCATCCACTGGCCGCTGATCTTCTGACTTCTCCAAGCTGATCGCAGCAGCCTGTGGAGCCACTCCAGCACCTTGGGACATTCTTGTGCAGCTGGTAAGGTATTCCGTTTGGCCCTGATGACGAACGAATCTAATTTGGCGTTTTCTCTATGGGCTCTACAGTGTGATGATAGTCCTTCTACACTGCTGTTATTTGAAAACATACTAACAAGGGTTTCCGCTTTTTCCATATATGACAGAACCTTGTCATTGCCGCCCATTTTTTATTGGATAACGAAATCTCTAATTCCATTTTTCATGTCCGTAATTTTTTTCCAGACCTTTTTTTGAATCTCCATGCCGAGTAATTTGTTTAGTGCAAAAAGATTGTCAGTATTCTCTTTTTGCACAGTTAACTACTCTGTTACAATGATATTTTGCAATATTCATTGCAGCATGATTTTCTTCAGTTGTATCTTTTACGTAGAGTTTATATTTTTCTTATTTATGATTTACCGCCTTCTCACAACCATCATTCCACCAAACGTTGCCAGTGTGATAAGTAAATGTAAAAGTTCTTAGTTTAGGTATAGGCGAGTCAGCTGCTAACAGAACTGCTTTTTTGAATGTTATAAATAATTCGTCAACATTTTCATCATCATTATTAGGGAAGTCTTGTGTAGCAATAATATTGCAAATGTATTCCAGTCTGCTCCATTATAAATTTATCTTGATATGATATCTACCACACCATCATTTGACTGTATGTGCTCTCTCTCGAGAGTTATAACAATAGGAAGATGGTCATTACCTAATGTATCTTTATGTGTGTTCCCAGGAGCATGAAGGTACTAACTCCGGAGAAATAAGGGAAAGGTCTATGGCTGTTTGCTCTGTGTTTCGTGTGGTTTGGAATTCTTGTGGCGCTGCCATTATTTAACAGATGAAATGGACTGTCTACAATATTTTCTACAAGACGGTTACTTGTTACTGTGTAACATTCACTTTCCCAAAATGGTGAATGGACGTTAAAATCACCGCCAATGAGCCATTTACCACTCTGTTGGTCCCGGATTGTACGGAGCCATTCAGTGTTATGTTCGTTGAGACCCTTTGGCAAGTACACCGACATAACATTTAGTGTCAGAGACTTACTGAATTTTTTTTTTTTTTTTTTTTTTCCCCACCTTCTATGTAGGTTCTTTTCTTTGAAAAAACATTTAAAAAAAAAAACCAAGTTACATCAATTTGATTCACATTCACTCAGGAGAACAACTGTCATATTTCTGTACACACAAACAAATGCACACAAAAACAACAACAACAACAACAAAAGAACAACAATATAACCAGAACTCCATCACATGCATGAAACAAAAGAGTTGCTAGGAGAAGTAAGATCAAAAGATAGAGGAAGATAGAAGCGAGAGAGAGCGGAAAGGAGGAAGGAGAGAGAAAGTGAACAGCAGAGGGGGAAAAAGGGATGCTGCCCTAACAGAGTAACATAACCATAACAGTCAAAAACAGAGGTAGTAAAGCAATAAGTCAGCATCCACGGTGAGTGAATAAACAAGTAGATAGTCTTAAGTTCAATTTTAGATGGTATAGTATTGACTATGTTATTAATTACAGACTAAAGCCTCATTTAACCAAGTCCCGATAAGGAAGCCATTCCATCAAAAAAGTGTCTAATTTATTAGTCACAATACTCAGATACCTTTCTGTTCTGAATTTATCTTTAAGTATATTAATAAAAATATTGACAATAGGTGCTACTTTTTCTATTTACATTTGTAGATGTATTGCTTTGCCCAAAGTATTATCAAGTTAAGAACTCTGTCAGTTACAGTGTTTTCCTCAACCCCAAATATTACAAGAACTCTGTAAATTGAAAATTCACACAATGAACACAGTTTTGAGATAAGCATCTTTGCAAATCTTGCCAAAAAGTGGTGGTCATTGGGCAATACCATAACAAGTGACAAATTATTTCAGATTCTGTTTCACATAAGGAACAGAGTGGTGAGTTTACTGCATTTCTTAGGTGTAGGTATTTGTTAGTTGGTAGAATTCTATGCAAAACACGTAGCTGTAACCATCTTAGCTGAACATCTGGGCTAGTTGAAATGGCAGTACGAAAAATTGTATTCCACTAAGGTTGACATAATGCATATTCCACTTTCTCACTCCAGCAACAGTGTTATTATTATTTACATTGAAACAAGACTGAACATAATGGTTGCCTTTGTGGATAAGATGCCAGGCTTCATTTTTCTGCAGTTTATATCTTGCAGTAGGTGTTAAATTCATCTTCTTATTTTGAAAACTTTTAATCGTCTGAATAACCCCTCTGAATGTAACAAAGTCTGTTACTATTCCATCATATTTTCTCAAAAATGCCTCATGACTTAAAAAATTGCCCGCATCGTCTAGTAAATCACTGACCACATAGATACCTCTGTCGAACCATGTTTTCAAAAAAATAACATGTCTACCTTTAAGAATATTCACATTATGAAATATGAATTCTGCATTGAAAGCATCAATGTTATTAGGTAAAAGTTTTACACATAATCGTCTATAATGTTTCAAAACATCCGACCAAAATGGGTTTTTTAGCCCACGCAAAAGTACATTCACATATTCATATCCCAAATTCTCCAAATTTACAAACTTTGGGTACAAGTCCCGGACAAATTTTTGCATGTAAGAATCACTGTCAAAAATTCTCCTTAACCAACTAATTTTCATGGTACTCAAAAAGGAAAAAGCATTCAACATTTTCAAACCACCCTCCTTGTAATTCTTGCAAACATTTTTCTTACTGATTTTACTTGGCTTTTCATCCCATAAAAAGGCAAAAAATATTGCGTCCAGTTGATGTAAAAAAAATCATCTCCTGGATCAGGTAGGTTG
>JADBJO010000568.1:53278-58924 GCA_016801955.1 Conus betulinus | reverse complement strand
TGTCAGAATGATGTGACTTCTCACATTCGCACGGACCAACTCACAACTTTATCCATACATTTCATTTTTTTTCTCGGATTATCTGTTAATTTAATGCGGGTGCACACTGATGAGCAGGTTTTGCAAAACGTATCCATTCAAATATTGTTGGAGCTGCTTTCGGTCTCTTTTGCTCCACATCGTTGTTTATTAGCGTCACGTTACACATCTGGTCGCATTTCGTGTACACAGCGCAAGCGATCATCCTTGTGAATATGCGCATTCATCGTGTTTGTGTCGTGTTAAGGATCCTTATGTTTCGTTGACGTAACGACGTGTCTGCATGCTTATGTGTCATCCATTTTTCGTTCATCGGATCATGCATGAGTTGTTTCTGTCACCACAAACCATATTCATCTCATTGTCCATGGCCATGGTCATCATCTTCATGTTCATCATTGTTCATCTTCATTCGTCACTGCAGGTGTTGTCTAACATATTCACTGTTGTTTTTTCTTTTGTTAAGCAAGTTACTGCTTTGTTCTGCCCGGCTATTAGCCAGGTTCCAATTCATCAATGATGCTGCTGAATGTAAAGAACATGTGAATTCATCGTCCCAGTAACAGAAATGACATTTTTATTCAAAGAGGAGTTTTATCATATGGAGTCTATGATGATTGTTTCGCAGTCTATGATTATTTTGAAGGCCACTTTCAGTTTGTTTTGGAATATCACAGTTTCTCCCGAGACCATAATCTGCCCTTGCTTTAAACTTGTTGGCGGTATATGGTTGAGATATGTATGGGTTTGCAAGCCAAATAGTCCTCTGCTTGTTCCATTAAAAACGCCGCTTAAAATACTTCACTTTTTGTCTTTTGTTTTCACACACTCTGTATGCCCAGTTCATGAAGATATCGTACGTATGTCGCATTATTTTGCCTTTGCCGTGAATGATTTGCATTTGCCGTGAATGATTTGTTTTAAAACTCCCTTCATCACTGATGCTTACTATGCCCCTCTCAGTACTGGGATCTTTTTTTTTTTTATTTCAGGGCTTACTTATCACTAGTTCTTTGTCTTATTGTGAATGTGGTATGACGTGTTCTGTTTTTACCGAAGGTTGTATATATTTGCCTTTCTCTTGTATTTTGCAGTTTTGAGTGAGCTACATGTTGGAATTCATATCTCTTTGCCTTGCATGTTTGCATTGACATTATTTTTACGATTTTGTAGCTCATTCCATTATGAAATGTACGCTGGCTACATGTGACTGAACTCGGATGGCATGCGATTGCACTTTATAGTTCTCTATCTCTCCATTTGGTCTAACCCCCCCCCCCCCCCCCCCCCCATTCCTACGAGATAAAGCATTGCACATACATCAGCTAAATAGCATACCTACTTGTCACAATATCCGTTGTCTACGTCATATTGCCCAGCTGTGGGTACGTGATCATCGTTTCCGACCAAGGAGGTTGGCAATCATCTGTATACCTCCCGTGTTGAGCACCAGCAAGCATCACGCCAGACTGTGTGCAAAGTGATCACCCTCCCCGCTGTGTGGCAGTCTCCCCACAACGTGATTCCAGGCCATCATGCCTGATGTGGCAGCATTCGCCATCTGACTCTCCCCGATGGAGGCCGTCACCTCACTGTGAGGACGACGTGTGGTGACATCATAACGCCATCTGACCCTCATTGATGGACAGGCCGTCACTTCACTGTGAGGACGACGTGTGGTGACATCATAACGCCATCTGACCCTCACCGATGGACAGGCCGTCACTTCACTGTGAGGACGACGACGTGTGGTGACATCATAACGCCATCTGACCCTCACCGATGGACAGGCCGTCACTTCACTGTGAGGACGACGTGTGGTGACATCATCGCCATCTGAACGCCATCTGACCCTCATTGATGGACAGGCCGTCACTTCACTGCGCGGACGGACATGTGGGACGACATGTGGTGACTTCATAACGCCGCACGTTCTTCCATCCACGACTGACTTCCGCACCACAATGTTCGATCGACATATCGGCTTACAGAGTGACTATAAGCTGGGGATGCTCAAAATTTGAAGCATTCCTCTCAACGCTGCACATAAGTTACGCTAAATGGCGTGTGAACTGTTCTAGAAACTGTACCTGATCTGCAACGAAATGTCGCACACTGTGACTCAATGCTGTGATGTGACACTTTCCCCATATGTGACATGACTTGCTTCTAAGTGACAAATGAAACGCAGTGACATATTACTGCTTATCTTCCCAGAGAAAAATGGACTCACTGGCGTGTGACAAATTGTAATGCTGGCTAGAGCTATGTGCAATGCTGTCTCTATGTAGATTTCAAATAATTTCATGCGTGACTTAAGGCGTCTAACATTCCCTGACCCCAAACATCCCGATCGTATGCCATTCCTGTACTGAAATATGAAGTCACAACCTTATTTTATAAATAGTCCAGCCCTTCCCTTCTCATCTCCAATTATTGCAAAAATGAGGACATTTTTTAGGGAAGCGGGAAGCTGGAGCAATATCACAGAGTGATATACACATGAGCTACACACACACACACACACACACACACACACACACACACACACACACACACACACACACACACACACACAGCCTGAGAGACATTCTGAGCCTCTCCCAGTGCCATCCCCTCCTCCCCGAGCCGTTACATCCGGTCATTTTACCTACCCAGGATGGACCGAACCATTGATTGCCTTGATCTAAAGCGTGACGCCTGAGAGACATTCTAACCCCCCCCCCCCCCCCCCCCCCCCCCCCCCCCTTAACGGTACATCCGGTCATTGCCTACCCGGATGCATTGACATGCTAGGTCCCCTCTCTCCTGCTTCCCCCCCCCCCCCCCCCCCCCCCATTGCCCACGCCCCTCCCCCTTCCCCCCATCCCTGAGCAGTGGGTCAGTAATGAAAACCAGACCTCGATAGTGTCCAGTGCCTGACGTTCTCTGACAGTGTCAAAGACGTGCCACGCTTCACAGTATTCAATTCCGACTCGAGCAAAAGCTACATAAACTAAAGATATCAACTTCCTAAAACTCCCCTCCCTGGCATCCTCTAGGTGAGTCAAGGTGTTGCTGGGCTCTCGGGCCTTCGGGCCTGGCCACAGTGATCATGGTGTTAAGGTTTGTGACTTCTGGGTTTTTTCTCTCTATATTTTTATTGGTCTAGACAGAGAAGGTCTTAGTTGAGAGTTAGATTTCCTGGGAATGTCTGTTATAACTTGTAGTCAAAATAAATACATGTGTAAATTCTAAGAGCCTGTTCATTGAAAGGATGCAATATTCTGCCTCGTCCTATCTTCGGTTTGGTATGTTTCTGAACATGAACCTACACTTGCTCACCTTCAGCCTCCAATCTCTGACTGAATGCTTCTCTCTCTCTCTCTCTCTCTCTCTCTCTCTCTCTCTCTCTCTCTCTCTCTCTCTCTCTCTCTCTCTCTCTCTCTCTCTCTCTCTAAACGGTACATAGGAATCTTAGTCATTAGTCAGTTGCAGTGCCGATTTATTAACATCCCACAATTGCATTAGTAGATACCCAACATCCCCAGATCTTCTAGTAACATCCCCTAATACATCAGAGCTCAATTCCTTTTGTATAGTAGTTCTACGACCCACACGCACAATAACCGTTCGTGCGATATTGGCCTGAACTGGCTGATGTCACTTGAGTTTTGCTCTTTAGGGATGTACACACCATCTGCCGTCATCCACTGGCCGCTGATCTTCTGATTTCCAAGCTGATCGCAGCAGCCTGTGGAGCCACTCCAGCACCTTGGGACATTTCTTGTACAGCTGGTAAGGTATTCCGTTTGGCCCTGATGACGAACGAATCTAATTTAGCGTTTTCTCTATGGGCTCTACAGTGTGATGATAGTCCTTCTACACTGCTGTTATTTGAAAACATACTAACAAGGGTTTCCGCTTTTTTCGATATCTGACGGAACCTTGTCATTGTCGCCCATTTTTATTGGATAACTAAATCTAATTCCATTTTTCATGTCCGTAATTTTTTTCCAGACCTTTTTTGAATCTCCATGCCGAGTAACTGTTTAGTGCAAAAAGATTGTCAGTATTCTCTTTTGGCACAGTTAGCTACTCTGTTACAATGATATTTTGCAATATTCATCGCAGCATGATTTTCTTCAGTTGTATCTTTTACGTAGAGTTTATATTTTTCTTTTTTATGATTTACCGCCTTCTCACAATCATCATTCCACCAAACGTTGCCAGTGTGATAAGTAAATGTAAAAATTCTTAGTTTAGGTATAGGCGAGTCAGCTGCTAACAGAACTGCTTTTTGAATGTTATAAATAATTCGTCAACATTTTCATCATCATTATTAGGGAAGTCTTGTGTAGCAATAATATTGCAAAATGTATTCCAGTCTGCTCCATTATAAATTTATCTTGATATGATATCTTCCACACCATCATTTGACTGTAAGTGCTCTCTCTCGAGAGAGTTATAACAATAGGAAGATGTCATTACCTAATGTATCTTTATGTGTTTCCCAGGAGCATGAAGGTACTAACTCCGGAGAAATAAGGGAAAGGTCTATGGCTGTTGCTCTGTGTTTCGTGTGGTTTGGAATTCTTGTGGCGCTGCCATTGTTTACAGATGAAATGGACTGTCTACAATAATTCTACAAGACGGTTACTTGTTACTGTGTAACATTCACTTTCCCCAAAATGGTGAATGGACGTTAAAATCACCGCCAGTGAGCCACCACTCTGTTGGTCCCGGATTGTACGGAGCCATTCAGTGTTATGTTCGTTGAGACCTTTTGGCAAGTACACCGACATAACATTAGTGTCAGAGACTTATTGAATTTTTATTGTTGCCGAGCATGAGTGAAATTCTGAAGTTGACTTTGATATTGGCAATACGCAAAAACTATATCGAATATACATTGCTGTCTGTACCTTTTCATTTATATCCTCTTCTTCGTGTATTGGTGGATAATAGTTCAGCAGATTAGGCAGTTTGGCGGGGGGGGGGGGGGGGGGGGGGGGGGGGGGGGGGGGGGGACGGGGGGGGGTTGAGAGACTGCAGCAGTATTAAGACTTCATACTGGTTCAGCAAGGTGGTGTTTAAGATATGCCAAGTTTGTTACTATTGATCTGCAATTCCATTGCAGTATTTGTACTTTGTGTATATTTGATATGTTACTCATGTTCATATGGATTGACTAGATAGGCCTATCTTCTGAATGATACCCAGAAAATACTGTGCAAGTTTTGATCCTGGAAAATGAATAAATAAATAAGCAAAATAACTATTAAAAGTAAAGTTATGCACTGGACCAATAAGAAAAAGGAAGTTTGAGAAAAAAAAAATAACAAGTGTGGAAAACAGTGACGTTTGAGAAAAAGACACAATGTAGTAAACTATAATACGTATAGTCTGTCTTCGCGGTATTCATGTCCTCAAATGGTACAGCTACGATTAGACTGGCCGAGTGTTCTTGAGACAACAAAATCTTTACAAGTCCACCAGACGATTTACAAGATTCTGCTTTGATCATAATGATATACCAGTATCGGGACTGTAAAAAAAAAAAAAAAAAAAAAAAAAAAAAAAAAAAAAAAAAAAAAAATCCGAAACTGATTATCAGAACCATCCACC
>JADBJO010000568.1:40778-48278 GCA_016801955.1 Conus betulinus | reverse complement strand
TCTCTCTCTCTCTCTCTCTCTCTCTCTCTCTCTCTCTCTCTCGCGTCACTCTCGCGTCAAACGTCACTAGAGAAAACGTTGTAAATGGAAAGAAACGATACCATTTTGAAAGATTTTTTTTTTCATCAGAATGAGCGTCGTTGTTATCTAGTTGTTAACAGGTCTTTTCTGGTGCAGTATACATGACTGCAGAAAATGACTGCCGTTCCGGCAAAGAAAATGTTTGTTTTTTTTTTTTTTTTTTCATACTCCCCTCCCGTACAAGAGCTTTTTTCTCTTCATAATATGCTAAAACTGATATTTGAAATCTGAAGCTGTTGTGTCATGTTCCAGTATTTCCATTATTTCTAAAGCTGAAAAGATCTGGATGAATGACGGAAAACAGTGTTTGGAATGAAAAGGGAGTAGGCATAGTGAAATCAAAGTTCCCGCCTTTTTTTTCGTGTGCGGGCGTGTTTTTTTAAATGATTCATTTTTGATATACCTACACACACGGTCATTTACAAGTTGATACCGATACGTTGAGAATAGCCGGCACCCCCTCAGCACGACCTGTTTTAATCCACTTAAGACTGATTGCCATGAGAGGATTCCATTCCATGCCCCTCTCCTGTAGAAAAACAAAACAAAACACACACACACACACACACACACACACACAACACACACACACAAACTTGATGTTTAGTTAAAATGAGCCGATTAGTTCGTAAAGGCGGGTGATGCTCTTGGACGTATAAAGTGTAAATTGATGACCTATATTTTAAAAAGTTCTAATCTCAGAGTGCAATTCGGCGATTGCTCAATGCCGATCCAGTTCCAACTTCCAGTATGGAATCGTGTTCATCTTTAAACAGGAGAACGGTGCTTGTGCACCCAGTGCTCTGACCCCCCCCCCCCACCCCGCCCACCCCCCCCCCCCACCCCCTTCTCCACACACAAATACATATTTCCCCTGAATCAGTTTTGCAGCCACTGCATTGTGTTAATGATTAGAATTGAGTATTTCTGACCATCTTCAATGGTGTCAGCCACTAGATGGACCTTGATCTGTAATGGAAATAACAATGATAATCATAATGATAGATACAGTAGTAGGCCTATCTATAATGATAATAATAGTCGGTGGAAAAGAATATAAATGATCAGTGAGTAAAAAGCTGAAAAGATTATGGAACGGGGGGGGGGGGGGGGGGGGGGGGGGGGGGGGGGGGGGGGGGGGGGGGTACACATAGGCCTACCTACACCCATATACTTTTTTTTTTTTTTAATACATGTGAGCACTACAACAACAACAACATCAACAACAACTACTACTACTGCTGCTGCTACGACTACTTTCTACTGTTACTATCACTTCTGCTACTTCTACTACTGCTGCTGGTAATAGGATTGGTGATAATAGGACAATAGTAATTGTAAACATAATGTTAATATTAATTATGGTAATTATGGAATAGTAGTGACATAAGTAATTATGATGATTATGATGATGATGATGATGACTTGATAGTAATGATAATAATAATATGATGATCATAAGAATGACAGGAATAATGGTAAAATTAAAGGTAATATTCGTAATGATAATAGTCGGTGGAAAGAAATAGAAATGATCAATGAGAGTGAAAGGCTAGTAGCCTACTATTGGAACAGGGAGGAGGTTATGATGGTAATGGTAATGATGATAATAGTGATTGTAGTAGTAATGATAGTTATAGATAAATCTAGTGATGTTTTTCAATATTAGTAGTAGCTGGAACGGAATAGAAATAATCAGTGAGTGAAAGGCTAACGTTACTATTTGAAAGGGGGAGAAAAAATAAGGGGGGGGGGGGGGGGGGGGGGGGGGGGGGGGGGGGGGGGCACACACACACATGCATACACGCGCGCGTACACACGCACGCACGCACATGCACACACGCACGCCCGCGCGCGCGCGCGCGCGCGCGCGCGCGCACACACAACACACACACACACACACACACACACACACACACACACACACACACACACACTAACCTAATAAATAAAGTAATGGTATTCTACAATATGCACATAGAAGACTAAATCTAAAGATGAAGACGAACGTGAAAAAAGACAGTTAGGTTGCTGGCTTTTAAAAACTGCGGTGACAAAACTGATACGCCGCCCTGTCTTAAGCAGCATTACGTTTCAAACATGGGCGAAGGTTAAGGAGGGTGGGGAACGTGGTAGTATAGAGGAGAAAGGGTAATGGTATGGGGGTTAGGAAATACAATTATTGGTCATGTATGTAAATGTACCAATATTTGCACTGCTGGTCCTGAAAGTGGTCACCCTATCCGGGCCCTGTGCTGGTACTAATCTAGCATAGATTAATGAAAATAAGAGCTACTTCATTGTGACCTTGACTGTGACACCAGCGTCACTGACTGGACTGACATTTTATCATAATTATCATACATCAAATAAGTGATTCATCTTACAGGCTTTATCAGCTGCTTGTCTGAATATTCAGACAGAAATGATAAGCTTACATTTTTGGTTTGTTTTTACATGAGTGCGCTGTTGCTTGTGTGATTGCTAGTTTCTGTGGGGAAATTGGTCTGGAAGCGACTAAGCGCCTAGTGTGTAAAGTGTTTTTAAAACTGTTAAGCGTTTCCATGGTGGCAATGTAAGTTGGCAGATTTGTGACAATTTATAACTCTGTTAGTAAAAAGATGCAGAAATGAAATGAGAGAGAAATGTTGCCAGTTTCGGTGGGTGTCCCCCTGTGTGTACACTGTCGTTGAAAGTGAAGAATTTCGTGAGGCGTCGTCACCATCATGGCCACAGGTCTCAGACGTATCAAGTACCACTCAGCCTCCGATGCATAGGCTTGTCAGTTGTTGGAAATTTTGATCTCTCCCTGGATGCCAGTGTGCTTATTCCTAAATTAATTATTTCTTGGTAAAGCATTTCTTAACATTTTCTGTTACGTTTACATGCTTTTCTTTTCTAAGATTTGGGGCCCATACCACATTTTCGTAGTAATTAGATCTGCGTACAATTTGAAAAAAAAAAAAAAAAAGCGTAAGTCTTCATGTTAAACTCGATAAATGTAAACGAGTAAATAAAAAAAATGCGTAAGTCGCCGACAGTGTAAAAATGAATACTGGAATCCTCCCCGACTGGAAGGCCCACCACTGCCGCAATGAACTGGCGAATTACTAGGCCTAAATTTTTACGGGCACCATCTCTACAAAACGCTATGGGAACAGGGGAAGCAACGCTGACTGACTTTTAAGTATGCACCGTTCGGACATGGCCGCACTGGGAAGCGAGGGCAAATGTTGTTCTGTATTTCACCAAGGACGTTGCATTCATTGTGAGTTTGAACTGCTACAATTCCTGCCAGAGGTAACTTTTACACTTTCTTAATTTGGTCAGTGGTATGAACGTTTGGCATGTGGTTTTTTTCAACGTGGTATGTGGTTTTTCAACGACTAGATGTAGAGATCACATCCCCCCCCCTCCTTTTTACGCTGAGGAGGATTGTTTGTTGGTCATTCTATCACATAGCAGAAAGAGAGAGAGGTTTTGTGTTTTCCTGAAATGTGTGAGAATGCGCCACGTCCAATTTTCCCTTCATCTTTCGATTTTCAAACAAACTCGGGAAACTTTACCCGACACGTCCCGGCTCGTGTTTTTGCTATGCCGAGTAACAACTGGGTAATGGGCTGAGGAAGTGTGGATAACTGGGTTGGGGTGGTCATTGTATAGCTCAGGCTTGTACAACAAACGTGTTTGGTAAGAATGTGACCAAACTTTTTTTTTTTTTTTTTTAATAGATCAAAGAATAAACGCCATCACCAGAAAGCAAACAGAAAAAAAAAAAAAAATGCAATGTGCAGAAAGTATCAAAATCTGACATATGACTCTGAGAGTAAGAAGAAAGCAGTTGTTGTTGTTGCTGTTGTTTGTATGTTTGTTAATCAGATTTCTCCAGCCATTCCTCCCTCTGCAAAAGAAGAAGAAGAGAACAGTTACAGTGCACTTTAGATATAGGAGTGCAAAACGGGGTCAGGTGTCCACCAAAATAAGGGTCACAGCAGGAGTGGTGAAAAGGGGTTTCTATGTGGCATACAGACGACCTTTTCCACTACTTAACCCCGTCCTGACATCCTGCTGTCCAACCTAAAGTCCCCTCTCTTCTCTCCCCCAATACTCTGTCCAGCCCCCCCCCCCCCCCCCCCCCCCCCCCCCCCCCCCCCCCCCCCCCCTTACGTCCCTTGCGTCGCGTCTGTCTAGAGAGACATTGTAATGGAAAGAAATAATGCCATTCTGAAAGATCTGTTTTTTCATCAGAATCAGTGTCGTTGTTGTCCAGTTGTTAACAGGTCTTTTCTGGTGTAGTATACATAATGCAGAAAATGACTGCTGTTTCCAGCAAAGAAATTTTTTTTTCATACATCCCCCCTCCCGTACAAAGAGCTTTTTTCTCATCAAAATGTACTGAAACTGATACTTGAAATTGGAACCTCTTATATCATGTTCCAGTATTTCCGTTATTTCGAAAGCTGAAAATATCTGGATGAATGACGGAAAGCAGTGTTTGGAATAAAAAGGGAGTAGGCATAGTGAAATCAAAGTTCCCGCCATTTTTTGTGTGCGGACGTGTTTTTAAATGATTTATTTTTGATGTACCTACACACACGGTCATTTACAAGTTGATACCTATACGTTGAGAATAGCCGGCACCCACAGCACAACCTGTTTTAATCCACTTAAGACTGATTGCCGTGAGAAGATTCCATTCCATGCCCCTCTCCAGTAGGGGGAAAACACACACACACACACACACACACAAAAAGAACCCCAAGAACAAAATTTGATGTTTAGTGAAAGTGAGGAGATTAGTTCGTACAGGCGGGTGATGCTGCTCTTGGACGTCTGAAGTGTAAATTGATGACCCATATTGTTTTTAAAAGCTCTAAATCTAATCTCAGAGTGCAATCAGGAATTGTTCAATGCCAATCCAGTTCCAGTATTGAATCATGTTCATCTTTTAAACTGGAGAACGGTGCTCGTGCGCCCAGCGCTCTGAACACCCCCCCCCCCCCCCCCCCCCCCATCTCCACACACAAATTTACATATTTCCCCTTCGTCAGTTCTGCAACCATTGCATTGTGTTAATGATTAGAATTGAACATTTCTGACCATCTTCAATCGACACTAGACTGACCTTGATCTATAATGGAAATAAGAATGATAAGCATAATGACAAATATAGTAGTAGGCCTATCTGTAGCGATGATGAAAGTCAGAAGAAGGGAATATAAATGATCAGTGAGTAAAAAGCTGTAAGGACTGTTGGAATGGATAAGGGGGAGAGGGGGGGGGGGGGGGGGCTACCTACCTACACCCATATACTTCTTTCATGTTTTTTTTTTTTTTTAAATACATGCGAGCACTACAACAACAGCCTAGCCTATATCCTACTATTGGAACAGGGAGGAGGTTACATACTTATAATAGGATGGTAATGATCATGATGATAATTGTGATGGTAGTAGTAATAATAGTTATAATGATAAATCTAATGATGATGTTTTTTTCAATATTAGTAGCAGCTGGAAAGGAATAGAAATAATGAGTGAAAGGCTAACATTACTATTTGAACAGGGGTGAAAAAAAAAGGGGGGGGGGGGGGGGGGGGGCACACATATACACACATACACATACGCACATGCGTGCGCGTATACACACACACACACACACACACACACTCACACACACACACACACACACACACACTCTCTCTCTCTCTCTCTCTCTCTTTCTCTCTTCTCTCTCTCTCACTCACTCACTCACACACACACACACACACTCATGCACGCATGCACGCTCACGCTTCTTGTATTGAGGGCTGGGGGGGGGGGGGGGGGGGGGGGGGGGGGGAAAGAGATCCATATTCAGGGGGGGCAATGAAATACCAAGCCTCTGGGAAATAAAGATGTATGCATACACAAAAATGAAACCCTCTCTACTCCCTCTTTTACTTTTCCATGATCATGATAATCTTTAATGAAAAAATAAACAAAAACGGTATTCTACAATATGCACATAGAAGACTAAAGATGAAGATACATACAAATAAAGTTAGGTTGCTGGCTTTTAAAACTGCGGTGACAACAAACTGATACACCACCCTGGCTTAAACCAGCATTATGCTTCAAACTTGGGAGAAGGTTAAGGAGGGTGGGGAACATGGTAGTATAGAGGAGAAAGGATACTGGTTTGGGGGTTCAGGAAAAAAACTATTATTGGTCATTTATTTAAATGTACCAGTATTTGCACTGCTGGTCCGGAAAGTGGTCACCCTATCCAGGCCCAGTGTACTCATACCAAATTAGCAGAAAAAATAATGAAAATGAGAGCTACTTCCTTGTGACCTTGACTGTGACACCAACTGGACTGACATGTTATCATAATTATCATATGTCAGATCAGTGATTCATCTTACAGGCTTTATCAGCTGTTTGCCTGAATATTCAGACAGAAATGATAAGCTTACATTTTTGTTGTTTGTTTTTACATGAGTGCGCTGTTGCTTGTGTGATTGCTAGTTCTGTGGGGAAATTGGTCTGGAAAGCGACTACAAGCCTAGTGTGTATTGTGTTTTTAAAAAACTGTTCAGCATTTCCATGGTGGCAATTGTAGTATTATTAAAGTGGAGACGTGTGATGGCGTGTCGGTGACTGAGCGAGCTGATGAACAAGAGCAGCATTATGTTTCTAGGGTAACTTCCCGGATATTATTCGTGAGCATTGAAGAGTTCTGGTCACATTCGGCTTGTCTGCTGAGTCATTATCCTACAACAATGTGAGTTGGCAGATTTGTTACACAGGTTTATGTTAAACTCTGTAAGTAAAAAGATGCAGAAATGAAATGAGAGAAAAAAAAAATGTTGCCTTATCTTTGCATCAGGTGGTAGCCCCCAAATACCTTCTTGGAACCACCTGGCGTGTACCTTGAACATGGCCATATGAAAAAGAAAAAAAAAAAAAAAAAGAAAGAAAAAAAAAAAAAAAAGGAGAAATCAACTTTCAGACGCAATGAAAATTCTCAAAACAATCTAATGTGCCAGTCTGCAAATACTAACTTAGCAAGACCTAGCACATCAAGTTTTTGAAATACTTCTTAAGCAAGGCCTTAGCACATTAGTTTTTCAAGTGCCGCCTATACACAATTTTCTCTTCGACTCTTTTGAAAAATAATGCCCACATGAAAATCTACAATCAGTTTTCAACTGTGCAGTTTACATGACACAGTTACATACATAGGTTGAGTCTGTGAGTTCTTTGAAAACACCTGTTTAGAGCTCTGTGATAGCCTGTAACAGCCCATCTGCAATTTTTGTTTGCATTAAAATGACACAGGCCGTTGAAGCATTTGCCAGCAACCTTTTACTGGCATTTTTTAAAAATACAGTATGGTCATGATAAGTACAGGTTGGAAAGAATGTGTTCAGTGTGT
>JADBJO010000568.1:27139-37139 GCA_016801955.1 Conus betulinus | reverse complement strand
TCTCATCAAATTCGGTACAAGATGGGTGTTGAATCATTAACATGTTTTTCTATGTATGGTTTCCCAATAACATTTTGCATCTCTCAGAGACTGTCAATTTATGCATGATTTTCTGTTGAGCAGATGATCAAAAAGATGCAAAGACATATTCATTCAGAGAGAGAGAGAGAGAGAGAGTGTGTGTGTGTGTGTGTGTGTGTGTGTGTGTGTGTGTGTGTGTGTGTGTGTGTGTGTGTGTGTGTGTGTGTTGTGTGCATGTGTTTGTGTGTGGCACTGACAGTGCATTTCCCTATGTCTCTCCCCCCTCCTCTCACACCCCACTGCACCCTCCCTCCCACTTGGCACCCAGCCCCCCCCCCCCCCCCCCCCTTCCCTCCTCTCACTACACCTCAAACTCAACATAGACACACACACACTGCACTGATAAACGGGTGGGTTTGAAAAAAAAAATTAACATGAAAATCACATTTGTAACAACAGTACCCTTTACCATAACAACAGGCATGAATAAATAGGAGAGGAATTCCCAGCAAAATTTGGCACTGTCCATCCTATTTGAATACTGATTTTGAAGAATAAAATCTGAGTTGTGTCCGACATGCCAGAAGGGAGACAACTATCAGGGCAGTAGCCTCACTGTCCTTCCATTAACTATGCACAGACTGCCTGTAATAATCATCAGTCTGACCAGGTGATGGTGTCTACAGATAGAGAGACTCTCTTGTTATTTTTTTTTTTTTTTTTTCACTTGGAGGTGATTCCAAGAATCTGCTGTGTTTCTAACTGATTTATCATCATGAAAAAACTGACTTTTTTCCAGGAGGTACTTCAAATACAGATTTTCCCCAAAAAAAAAACTTAGTTACAACACACTGAACACATTCTTTTTCCAACCTGTACTTATCATGACCATACTGTATTTTTTAAAAATGCCAGTAAAAGGTTGCTGGCAAATGCTTCAACGGCCTGTGTCATTTTAATGCAAACAAAAATTGCAGATGGGCTGTTACAGGCTATCACAGAGCTCTAAACAGGTGTTTTCAAAAGAACTCACAGACTCAACCTATGTATGTAACTGTGTCATGTAAACTGCACAGTTGAAAACTGATTGTAGATTTTCATGTGGGCATTATTTCTTCAAAAGAGTCGAAGAAAAATTGTGTACAGGCGGCACTTGAAAAAACTAATGTGCTAAGGCCTTGCTTAAGAAGTATTTCAAAAACTTGATGTGCTAAGGTCTTGCTAAGTATATTTGCAGACTGGCACATTTTTAGTTTTTGAGAATTTTCATTGCGTCTGAAAGTTGATTCTCCTTGTTTTTTTTTTTTTTTTTTTTTTTTTTTTTTTTTTTTTTTCATATGGCCATGTTCAAGGTACACGCCAGGTGGTTCCAAGAGGTATTTGGGGGGGGCTACCACCTGATGCAAAGATAAGGCAACATTTTTTTCTCTCATTTCATTTCTGCATCTTTTTACTTACAGAGTTAACATAAACCTGTGTAACAAATCTGCCAACTCACATTGTTGTAGGATAATGACTCAGCAGACAAGCCGAATGTGACCAGAACTCTTCAATGCTCACGAATAATATCCGGGAAGTTACCCTAGAAACATAATGCTCTCTTGTTCATCAGCTCGCTCAGTCACCGACACGCCATCCATCACACGTCTCCACTTTAATAATACTACAATTGCCACCATGGAAATGCTGAACAGTTTTAAAAACACAATACACACTAGGCTTGTAGTCGTAGTCACTTCCACCAATTTCCCCACAGAAACTAGCAATCACACAAGCAACAGCGCACTCATGTAAAAAAACAACAAAAATGTAAGCTTATCATTTCTGTCTGAATATTCAGGCAAACAGCTGATAAAGCCTGTAAGATGAATCACTGATCTGACATATGATAATTATGATAAAATGTCAGTCCAGTTGGTGTCACAGTCAAGGTCACAAGGAAGTAGCTCTCATTTTCATTATTTTCTGCTAATTTGGTATGAGTACACTGGGCCTGGATAGGGTGACCACTTTCCGGACCAGCAGTGCAAATACTGGTACATTTAAATAAATGACCAATAATAGTTTTTTCCTGAACCCCAAACCAGTATCCTTTCTCCTCTATACTACCATGTTCCCCACCCTCCTTAACCTTCTCCCAAGTTTGAAGCATAATGCTGGTTTAAGCCAGGGTGGTGTATCAGTTTGTTGTCACCGCAGTTTTAAAAGCCAGCAACCTAACTTTATTTGTATCTTCATCTTTAGTCTTCTATGTGCATATTGTAGAATACCGTTTGTTTATTTTTTCATTAAAGATTATCATGATCATGGAAAAGTAAAAGAGGGAGTAGAGAGGGTTTCATTTTTGTGTATGCATACATCTTTATTTCCCAGAGGCTTGGTATTTCATTGCCCCCTGAATATGGATCTCTTGCACCCCCCCCCCCCCCCCCCCCCCCCCCCCCCCCCCTCAATACAAGAAGCGTGAGCGTGCATGCGTGCATGAGTGTGTGTGTGTGTGTGTGAGTGAGTGAGAGAGAGAGAGAAGAGAGAGAGAGAGAGAGAGAGAGAGTGTGTGTGTGTGTGTGTGTGTGTGTGTGAGTGTGAGTGTGTGTGTGTGTGTGTGTATACGCGCACGCATGTGCGTATGTGTATGTGTGTATATGTGTGCCCCCCCCCCCCCCCCCCCCCTTTTTTTTTTTTCACCCCTGTTCAAATAGTAATGTTAGCCTTTCACTCATTATTTCTATTCCTTTCCAGCTGCTACTAATATTGAAAAAAAAACATCATTAGATTTATCATTATAACTATTATTACTACTACCATCACAATTATCATCATGATCATTACCATCCTATTATAAGTATGTAACCTCCTCCCTGTTCCAATAGTAGGATATTAGGCTATTGTTGTTGTAGTGCTCGCATGTATTTAAAAAAAAAAAAAAACATGAAAGAAGTATATGGGTGTAGGTAGCCCCCCCCCCCCCCCCCCCTCCCCCCTTATCCATTCCAACAGTCCTTACAGCTTTTTACTCACTGATCATTTATATTCCCTTCTTCTGACTTTCATCATCGCTACAGATAGGCCTACTACTATATTTGTCATTATGCTTATCATTCATTCTTATTTCCATTATAGATCAAGGTCAGTCTAGTGTCGATTGAAGATGGTCAGAAATGTTCAATTCTAATCATTAACACAATGCAATGGTTGCAGAACTGACGAAGGGGAAATATGTAAATTTGTGTGGAGATGGAGATGGGGGGGGGGGGGGGGGGTTCAGAGCGCTGGGCGCACGAGCACCGTTCTCAGTTAAAAGATGAACATGATTCAATACTGGAACTGGATTGGCATTGAACAATTCCTGATTGCACTCTGAGATTAGATTTAGAGCTTTTAAAAACAATATGGGTCATCAATTTACACTTCAGACGTCCAAGAGCATCACCCCGCCTGTACGAACTAATCTCCTCACTTCACTAAACATCAAATTTTGTTCTTGGGGTTCTTTTTGTGTGTGTGTGTGTGTGTGTTTTTCCCCCTACTGGAGAGGGGCATGGAATGGAATCTTCTCACGGCAATCAGTCTTAAGTGGATTAAAAAACAGGTTGTGCTGTGGGTGCCGGCTATTCTCAACGTATAGGTATCAACTTGTAAATGACCGTGTGTGTAGGTACATCAAAAAAAAAATCATTTAAAAACACGTCCGCACACAAAAAATGGCGGGAACTTTGATTTCACTATGCCTACTCCCTTTTATTCCAAACACTGCTTTCCGTCATTCATCCAGATATTTTCAGCTTTCGAAATAACGGAAATACTGGAACATGATATAAGAGGTTCCAATTTCAAGTATCAGTTTCAGTACATTTTGATGAGAAAAAAGCTCTTGTACGGGAGGGGAGTATGAAAAAAAAAATTTCTTTGCTGGAACAGCAGTCATTTTTCTGCATTATGTACTACACCAGAAAAGACCTGTTAACAACTGACAACAACGACACTGATTCTGATGAAAAAAAAGATCTTTCAGAATGGCATTATTTCTTTCTTTCATTACAATGTCTCTCTAGACAGCGACGCACGCAAGGGACGTTAAGAGAGGGGGGGGGGGGGGGGGGGGGGGGGGGGGGGGGGACAGAGTATTGGGGAGAGAAGAGAGAGAAGAGACTTTAGGTTGGACAGCAGGATGTCAGGACGGGGTTAAGTAGTGGAAAAGTCGTCTGTATGCCACATAGAAACCCCTTTTCACCACTCCTGCTGTGACCCTTATTTTGGTGGACACCTGACCCTGTTTTGCACTCCTATATCTAAAGTGCACTGTAACTGTTCTCTTTTCTTCTTTTGCAGAGGGAGGAATGGCTGGAGAAATCTGATTAACAAACATACAAACAACAGCAACAACAACAACTGCTTTCTTCTTACTCTCAGAGTCATATGTCAGATTTTGATACTTTCTGCACAATTGCATGCATTTTTTTTTTTTTCTGTTTGCTTTCTGGTGATGGCGTTTATTCTTTGATCTATTAAAAAAAAAAAAAAAAAAAAAGTTTGGTCACATTCTTACCAAACACGTTTGTTGTACAAGCCTGAGCTATACAATGACCACCCCAACCCAGTTATCCACACTTCCTCAGCCCATTACCCAGTTGTTGTTACTCGGCATAGCAAAAAAAAACACGAGCCGGGACGTGTCGGGTAAAGTTTCCCGAGTTTGTTTTGAAAATCGAAAGATGAAGGGAAAATTGGACGTGGCGCATTCTCACACATTTCAGGAAAACACACAAAACCTCTCTCTTTCTGCTATGTGATAGAATGACCAACAAACATCCTCAGCGTAAAAAAGGAGAAGGGGGGGGGGGGGTGATGTGATCTCTACATCTAGTCGTTGAAAAACCACATACCACGTTGAAAAAACCACATGCCAAACGTTCATACCACTGACCAAAATTAAGAAAGTGTAAAAGTTACCTCTGGCAGGAATTGTAGCAGTTCAAACTCACAATGAATGCAACGTCCTTGGTGAAATACAGAACAACATTTGCCCTCGCTTCCCAGTGCGGCCATGTCCGAACGGTGCACACTTAAAAGTCAGTCAGCGTTGCTTCCCCCTGTTCCCATAGCGTTTTGTAGAGTGGTGCCCGTAAAAATTTTAGGCCTAGTAATTCGCCAGTTCATTGCGGCAGTGGTGGGCCTTCCAGTCGGGGAGGATTCCAGTATTCATTTTTTACACTGTCGGCGACTTACGCATTTCATTATTTACTCGTTTACATTTATCGAGTTTAACATGAAGACTTACGCTTATGTTTTTTTTTTTTTTCATTTGTACGCAGATCTAATTACTACGGAAATGTGGTATGGGCCCCCAAATCTTAGAAAAGAAAAGCATGTAAACGTAACAGAAAATGTTAAGAAATGCTTTACCAAGAAATAATTAATTTAGGAATAAGCACACTGGCATCCAGGGAGAGATCAAAATTTCCAACAACTGACAAGCCTATGCATCGGAGGCTGAGTGGTACTTGATACGTCTGAGACCTGTATGGCCATGATGGTGACGACGCCTCACGAAATTCTTCACTTTCAACGACAGTGTACACACAAGGGGACACCCACCGAAACTGGCAACAACATTTCTCTCTCATTTCATTTCTGCATCTTTTTACTAACAGAGTTATAAACCATTGTCACAAATCTGCCAACTTACATTGCCACCATGGAAACGCTTAACAGTTTTAAAAAACACTTTACACACTAGGCGCTTAGTCGCTTCCAGACCAATTTCCCCACAGAAACTAGCAATCACACAAGCAACAGCGCACTCATGTAAAAACAAACCAAAAATGTAAGCTTATCATTTCTGTCTGAATATTCAGACAAGCAGCTGATAAAGCCTGTAAGATGAATCACTTATTTGATGTATGATAATTATGATTAAATGTTAGTCCAGTCAGTGACGCTGGTGTCACAGTCAAGGTCACAATGAAGAAGTAGCTCTTATTTTCATTATTCTATGCTAGATTAGTACCAGCACAGGGCCCGGATAGGGTGACCACTTTCAGGACCAGCAGTGCAAATATTGGTACATTTACATACATGACCAATAATTGTATTTCCTAACCCCCATACCATTACCCTTTCTCCTCTATACTACCACGTTCCCCACCCTCCTTAACCTTCGCCCATGTTTGAAACGTAATGCTGCTTTAAGACAGGGCGGCGTATCAGTTTTGTCACCGCAGTTTTAAAAGCCAGCAACCTAACTGTCTTTTTTCACGTTCGTCTTCATCTTCTTAGATTTAGTCTTCTATGTGCATATTGTAGAATACCATTACTTTATTTATTAGGTTAGTGTGTAGTGTGTGTGTGTGTGTGTGTGTGTGTGTGTGTGTGTGTGTGTGTGCGTGCGCGCGCGCGCGCGCGCGCGCGCGGGCGTGCGTGTGTGCATGCGTGCGTGTGTGTGTACGCGCGCGTGTATGCATGTGTGTGTGTGTGTGCCCCCCCCCCCCCCCCCCCCCCCCCCCCCCCCCTTATTTTTTCTCCCCATTTCAAATAGTAACGTTAGCCTTTCACTCACTGATATTTCTATTCCGTTCCAGCTACTACTAATATTGAAAAACATCACTAGATTTATCTATAACTATCATTACTACTACAATCACTATTATCATCATTACCATTACCATCATAACCTCCTCCCTGTTCCAATAGTAGGCTACTAGCCTTTCACTCATTGATCATTTCTATTTCTTTCCACCGACTATTATCATTACGAATATTACCTTTAATTTTACCATTATTCCTGTCATTCTTATGATCATCATATTATTATTATCATTACTATCAAGTCATCATCATAATCATCATAATTACTTATGTCCATAATTACCATAATTAATATTAACATTATGTTTACAATTACTATTGTCCTATTATCACCAATCCTATTACCAGCAGCAGTAGTAGAAGTAGCAGAAGTAATAGTAAGTAGTAGAGTAGTCGTAGCAGCAGCAGTAGTAGTAGTAGTTGTTGTTGTTGTTGTTGTTGTTGTAGTGCTCACATGTATTTAAAAAAAAAAAGTATATGGGTGTAGGTAGGCCTATGTGGTAGCCCCCCCCCCCCCCCCCCCCCCCCCCCCCCCCCCCCCCCCCCCCCCCCCCCCTCCCATAGTCTTTTCAGCTTTTTACTCACTGATCATTTATATTCTTTTCCACCGACTATTATTATCATTATAGATAGGCCTACTACTACTCTATCTATTTATGATTATCATTGTTATTTCCATTACAGATCAAGGTCCATCTAGTGGCTGACACCATTGAAGATGGTCAGAAATACTCAATTCTAATCATTAACACAATGCAGTGGCTGCAAAACTGATTCAGGGGAAATATGTATTTGTGTGTGAAGAAGGGGGGGGGGGGGGGGGGTGGGGGGGGGGGTGGGGGGTCAGAGCACTGGGTGCACAAGCACCGTTCTCTCCTGTTTAAAGATGAACACGATTCCATACTGGAAGTTGGAACTGGATCGGCATTGAGCAATCGCCGAATTGCACTCTGAGATTAGAACTTTTTAAAATATAGGTCATCAATTTACACTTTATACGTCCAAGAGCATCACCTGCCTTTACGAACTAATCGGCTCATTTTAACTAAACATCAAGTTTTGTGTGTGTGTGTGTGTGTGTGTGTTTGTTTTTGTTTTCTACAGGAGAGGGGCATGGAATGGAATCCTCTCATGGCAATCAGTCTTAAGTGGATTAAAAACAGGTCGTGCTGAGGGTGCCGGCTATTCTCAACGTATCGGTATCAACTTGTAAATGACCGTGTGTGTAGGTATATCAAAAATGAATCATTTAAAAACACGCCCGCACACGAAAAAAAAAAGGCGGGAACTTTGATTTCACTAGGCCTACTCCCTTTTCATTCCAAACACTGTTTTCCGTCATTCATCCAGATCTTTTCAGCTTTAGAAATAATGGAAATACTGGAACATGACACAACAGCTTCAGATTTCAAATATCAGTTTTAGCATATTATGAAGAGAAAAAAGCTCTCTGTACGGGAGGGGAGTATGAAAAAAACAAAAAAAACAAAAAACATTTTCTTTGCCGGAACGGCAGTCATTTTCTGCAGTCATGTATACTGCACCAGAAAAGACCTGTTAACAACTAGATAACAACGACGCTCATTCTGATGAAAAAAAAAAAAATTTCAAAAAATGGGTATCGTTTCTTTCCATTTACAACGTTTCTCTAGTGACGGTACGCGAGAGACAGGAACATGCGAGAGAGAGAGAGAGAGAGAGAGAGAGAGAGAGAGAGAGAGAGACAGAGACAGAGAGACAGAGACAGAGAGACAGACAGAGAGACATACAGACAAACAGGCAAGCAGACAGGGACATACAGACAGACAGACAGACAACAGGCAGGCAGACAGAGACATACAGATGGACAGACAGACAGACAAACAGGCAGACAGACAGACAGACAGACAGACTGAGATCGGGGAAGGAGGAGTAAAAAAGAGAAGGGTGGTCTTTGGTCAATTATAATGACATTCAACTGACTTTCTTCAGTGGTTGAAACGTTACATGCTTAGTTCTCATTTCTCATGTCTTAAGCAATCCCATCAACATGATGTTTTATCATTAATTCACCTTTTCCTTTAAACAGAAAATCAGAGGCAAGGGACAAAATGAAGAGTGGAGGGACCAGGGGTAAGGGTAAATACATGTGTTGAAACAAACTGATGTTGAACATAGGTGGGTCATATTATCATGCATAAAGAAGGGGGCGGGGAGCAGGGGCAGGGGGTGGGGATGGGGGGTAGGGGGCAAACTGGAAGTTGAAAGTGTAAATCGTGGACATTTCTATGGAATCAGGGAGCAGCAAGAACACAATTTAAGTCAGTGACATCGGAAAACACATTCGCATTGGGCGTGCGTGCAAGCCTGAACTGACAAAAGCAGTTGAAGGAGTGGGGGTGGGGACGGGGTCATGGATGGGTGGGAGGGGATGGTTGGGAATTCTTCACTTTAAATAGAGGGTGATGAGGGTGGAGGCAAAATTCTTTTAAAGGGGGGGGGGGGGGGGGGGGAGGTATCTCATTTCCCAAATTTTCAGAAAAGGTTTTTTTTTCCCCAAATTCCTGTATAGAATAGGGAGAGAGAGGAGAGGGGGGGGGGGGGGGGGGGGGGGGGGGGGGGGGGGGGGGATGGTGCACCATAATTGTCGTTCGCATTTTTGAGGCATCAAATATTTGGGGAGCCAAAAGGTACTCTCTCTCGCCCCCCCCCCCCCCCCCCCCCCCCCCCACCCCCCCCCCCCCCCCCTTTTCTTTTTTTTTTTTTTTGTATGATGTTTCATTGGTGGAGGGCAGTGCCCCCATGCCTCCGTCTCGCTCTTGCCCCCCCCCCCCCCCCCCCCCCCCCCCCCCCCCCCCGACCCCCACACACACACACACACACACACACACACACACACACACACACACTCTCATCCTCTCTTCTGACGCCACTGCAGTTTGTGGCTTTTAACAAAAAACACACTGCAACTACAAGAGATACAAGAGCAGAAGTTGAGTTCAAGGGCTTCCCACTTTCAAAACCCACGTACTTAAGACGTTTTTCTCTCCTCCGTGTGTGTGTGTGTGTGTGTGTGTGTGTGTGTGTGTGTGTGTGTGTGTGTGTGTGTGTGTGTGTGTGTGTGTGTGTGCGTGCGTGCGTGCGTGTGTGCGTGTGCATGTGAGCGTGCGCGCGCGCTCGCGTGTATGTGTGTGCAGTCTGAGGCAAGGGTACATTAAATCAAAGAAAAATCCTACATGTTCTACAAATTAAAGCCAAAATAAACACATACGTGGGCACATTTTTGGCAGCCCTCTTCCAAAGAGAAGTTAGTGTGGGACTGGGGGGTGGGAGGGGGGGGGGGGGGGGGGGGCGGATGACTATGGTTTGAACTGGGTTCCCCATGAATCACGTACTGCCAAAGAGGGGGTCGTGA
>JADBJO010000568.1:22500-27076 GCA_016801955.1 Conus betulinus | reverse complement strand
GATACCTCCCCCCCCCCCCCCCCCCCCCCCCCCCCCCAGAATTTTGCCTCCACCCTCATCACCCTCTATTTAAAGTGAAGAATTCCCAACCATCCCTCCCACCCATCCATGACCCCGTCCCCACCCCTTCTTGCTGCTCCCTGATTCCATAGAAACATGTCCACGATTTACACTTTCAACTTCCAGTTTGCCCCCTACCCCCCATCCCCACCCCCCCTGCCCCTGCTCCCCGCCCCCTTCTTTATGCATGATAATATGACCCACCTATGTTCAACATCAGTTTGTTTCAAACACATGTATTTACCTTACCCCTGGTCCCTCCACTCTTCATTTTGTCCCTTGCCTCTGATTTTCTGTTTAAAGGAAAAGGTGAATTAATGATAAAAAACATCATGTTGATGGATTGCTTAAGACATGAGAAATGAGAACTAAAGCATGTAACGTTTCAACCACTGAAGAAAGTCAGTTGAATGTCATTATAATTGACCAAAGACCACCCTTCTCTTTTTTACTCCTTCCCCGATCTCCGTCTGTCTGTCTGTCTGTCTGTCTGTCTGCCTGCCTGTTTGTCTGTCTGTCTGTCATCTGTATGTCTCTGTCTGCCTGCTGTGTTGTCTGTCTGTCTGTCTGTATGTCCCTGTCTGCTTGCCTGTTGTCTGTATGTCTCTGTCTGTCTCTCTGTCTCTGTCTCTGTCCTCTGTCTCTCTCTCTCTCTCTCTCTCTCTCTCTCTCTCTCTCTCTCTCTCTCTCTCTCGCATGTTCCTGTCTCTCGCGTCACTACCGTCACTAGAGAAACGTTGTAAATGGAAAGAAACGATACCATTTTGAAAGATTTTTTTTTTTTTCATCAGAATGAGCGTCGTTGTTATCTAGTTGTTAACAGGTCTTTTCTGGTGCAGTATACATGACTACAGAAAAAAAAGACTGCCGTTCCGGCAAAGAAAATGTTTGTTTTTTTTTTTTTTTTTTTTTCATACTCCCCTCCCGTACAAGAGCTTTTTTCTCTTCATAATATACTAAAACTGATATTTGAAATCTGAAGCTGTTGTGTCATGTTCCAGTATTTCCATTATTTCTAAAGCTGAAAAGATCTGGATGAATGACGGAAAAAGCAGTGTTTGGAATGAAAAGGGAGTAGGCCTAGTGAAATCAAAGTTCCCGCCTTTTTTTCGTGTGCGGGCGTGTTTTTTTTGATTCATTTTTGATATACCTACACACACGGTCATTTACAAGTTGATACCGATACGTTGAGAATAGCCGGCACCCTCAGCACGACCTGTTTTAATCCACTTAAGACTGATTGCCATGAGAGGATTCCATTCCATGCCCCTCTCCTGTAGAAAACAAAACAACACACACACACACACACACACAAAAAACTTGATGTTTAGTTAAAATGAGCCGATTAGTTCGTAAAGGCAGGTGATGCTCTTGGACGTATAAAGTGTAAATTGATGACCTATATTTTAAAAAGTTCTAATCTCAGAGTGCAATTCGGCGATTGCTCAATGCCGATCCAGTTCCAACTTCCAGTATGGAATCGTGTTCATCTTTAAACAGGAGAACGGTGCTTGTGCACCCAGTGCTCTGACCCCCCCCCCCCCCCCCGCCCACCCACCCCCCCCCCCTTCTCTTCACACAAATACATATTTCCCTGAATCAGTTTTGCAGCCACTGCATTGTGTTAATGATTAGAATTGAGTATTTCTGACCATCTTCAATGGTGTCAGCCACTACTAGATGGACCTTGATCTGTAATGGAAATAACAATGATAATCATAATGATAGATACAGTAGTAGGCCTATCTATAATGATAATAATAGTCGGTGGAAAAGAATATAAATGATCAGTGAGTAAAAAAGCTGAAAAGACTATTGGAACGGGGGGGGGGGGGGGGGGGGGGGGGGGGGGGGGGGGGGGGGGGGGGGTGCACATAGGCCTACCTACACCATATACTTTTTTTTTTTTTTTTTACATGTGAGCACTACAAACAACAACAACAACAACAACAACTACTACTACTGCTGCTGCTGCTACGACTACTTCTACTGTTACTATCACTTCTGCTACTTCTACTACTGCTGCTGGTAATAGGATTGGTGATAATAGGACAATAGTAATTGTAAACATAATGTTAATATTAATTATGGTAATTATGGACATAAGTAATTATGATGATTATGATGATGACTTGATAGTAATGATAATAATAATATGATGATCATAAGAATGACAGGAATAATGGTAAAATTAAAGGTAATATTCGTAATGATAATAGTCGGTGGAAAGAAATAGAAAATGATCAATGAGTGAAAGGCTAGTAGCCTACTATTGGAACAGGGAGGAGGTTATGATGGTAATGGTAATGATGATAATAGTGATTGTAGTAGTAGTAATGATAGTTATAGATAAATCTAGTGATGTTTTTCAATATTAGTAGTAGCTGGAACGGAATAGAAATAATCAGTGAGTGAAAGGCTAACGTTACTATTTGAAATGGGGAGAAAAAATAAGGGGGGGGGGGGGGGGGGGGGGGGGGGCACACACACATGCATACACGCGCGCGTACACACACACGCACGCATGCACACACACACACGCCCGCGCGCGCGCGCGCGCGCGCGCGCGCGCACACACACACACACACACACACACACACACAGCACACACACACACACACACACTAACCTAATAAAAATAAAGTAATGGTATTCTACAATATGCACATAGAAGACTAAATCTAAAGATGAAGACGAACGTGAAAAAAGACAGTTAGGTTGCTGGCTTTTAAAACTGCGGTGACAAAACTGATACGCCGCCCTGTCTTAAAGCAGCATTACGTTTCAAACATGGGCGAAGGTTAAGGAGGGTGGGGAAACGTGGTAGTAGAGAGGAGAAAGGGTAATGGTATGGGGGTTAGGAAATACAATTATTGGTCATGTATGTAAATGTACCAATATTTGCACTGCTGGTCCTGAAAGTGGTCACCCTATCCGGGCCTGTGCTGGTACTAATCTAGCATAGAATAATGAAAATAAGAGCTACTTCATTGTGACCTTGACTGTGACACCAGCGTCACTGACTGGACTAACATTTAATCATAATTATCATACATCAAATAAGTGATTCATCTTACAGGCTTTATCAGCTGCTTGTCTGAATATTCAGACAGAAATGATAAGCTTACATTTTTGGTTTGTTTTTTACATGAGTGCGCTGTTGCTTGTGTGATTGCTAGTTTCTGTGGGGAAATTGGTCTGGAAGCGACTAAGCGCCTAGTGTGTAAAGTGTTTTTAAAACTGTTAAGCGTTTCCATGGTGGCAATGTAAGTTGGCAGATTTGTGACAATGGTTATAACTCTGTTAGTAAAAAGATGCAGAAATGAAATGAGAGAGAAAAATGTTGCCAGTTTCGGTGGGTGTCCCCTGTGTGTACACTGTCGTTGAAAGTGAAGAATTTCGTGAGGCGTCGTCACCATCATGGCCATACAGGTCTCAGACGTATCAAGTACCACTCAGCCTCCGATGCATAGGCTTGTCAGTTGTTGGAAATTTTGATCTCTCCCTGGATGCCAGTGTGTGCTTATTCCTAAATTAATTTTTTCTTGGTAAAGCATTTCTAACATTTTCTGTTACGTTTACATGCTTTTCTTTTCTAAGATTTGGGGCCCATACCACATTTCCGTAGTAATTAGATCTGCGTACAAATTTGAAAAAAAAAAAAAAAAAAATAAGCGTAAGTCTTCATGTTAAACTCGATAAATGTAAACGAGTAAAATAAAAAAATGCGTAAGTCGCCGACAGTGTAAAAAATGAATACTGGAATCCTCCCCGACTGGAAGGCCCACCACTGCCGCAATGAACTGGCGAATTACTAGGCCTAAATTTTTACGGGCACCATCTCTACAAAACGCTATGGGAACAGGGGAAGCAACGCTGACTGACTTTTAAGTGTGCACCGTTCGGACATGGCCGCACTGGGAAGCGAGGGCAAATGTTGTTCTGTATTTCACCAAGGGACGTTGCATTCATTGTGAGTTTGAACTGCTACAATTCCTGCCAGAGGTAACTTTTACACTTTCTTAATTTTGGTCAGTGGTATGAACGTTTGGCATGTGGTTTTTTTTCACGTGGTATGTGGTTTTTCAACGACTAGATGTAGAGATCACATCCCCCCCCCCCCCCCCCCCCCTCCTTTTTACGCTGAGGATTGTTTGTTGGTCATTCTATCACATAGCAGAAAGAGAGGAGGTTTTGTGTTTTTCCTGAAATGTGTGAGAATGCGCCACGTCAATTTTTTCCCTTCATCTTTCGATTTTCAAACAAACTCGGGAAACTTTACCCGACACGTCCCGGCTCGTGTTTTTTTGCTATGCCGAGTAACAACTGGGTAATGGGGCTGAGGAAGTGTGGATAACTGGGTTGGGGTGGTCATTGTATAGCTCAGGCTTGTACAACAAACGTGTTTGGTAAGAATGTGACCAAAACTTTTTTTTTTTTTTTTTATAGATCAAAGAATAAAAACGCCATCACCAGAAAGCAAACAGCAAACAAAAAAAAAAAAAATGCAAATTGC
>JADBJO010000568.1:0-20000 GCA_016801955.1 Conus betulinus | reverse complement strand
CAGTGTACTCATACCAAATTAGCAGAAAATAATGAAAATGAGAGCTACTTCCTTGTGACCTTGACTGTGACACCAACTGGACTGACATGTTATCATAATTATCATATGTCAGATCAGTGATTCATCTTACAGGCTTTATCAGCTGTTTGCCTGAATATTCAGACAGAAATGATAAGCTTACATTTTTGTTGTTTGTTTTTTTACATGAGTGCGCTGTTGCTTGTGTGATTGCTAGTTTCTGTGGGGGGGAAATTGGTCTGGAAGCGACTACAAGCCTAGTGTGTATTGTGTTTTTTTTAAAACTGTTCAGCATTTCCATGGTGGCAATTGTAGTATTATTAAAGTGGAGACGTGTGATGGCGTGTCGGTGACTGAGCGAGCTGATGAACAAGAGAGCATTATGTTTCTAGGGTAACTTCCCGGATATTATTCGTGAGCATTGAAGAGTTCTGGTCACATTCGGCTTGTCTGCTGAGTCATTATCCTACAACAATGTGAGTTGGCAGATTTGTTACACAGGTTTATGTTAACTCTGTAAGTAAAAAGATGCAGAAATGAAATGAGAGAAAAAAATGTTGCCTTATCTTTGCATCAGGTGGTAGCCCCCAAATACCTCCTTGGAACCACCTGGCGTGTACCTTGAACATGGCCATATGAAAAAGAAAAAAAAAAAAAAAAAAAAAAAAAAAAAAAAACAAGGAGAATCAACTTTCAGACGCAATGAAAATTCTCAAAACAATCTAAATGTGCCAGTCTGCAAATACTTACTTAGCAAGACCTTAGCACATCAAGTTTTTGAAATACTTCTTAAGCAAGGCCTTAGCACATTAGTTTTTCAAGTGCCGCCTGTACACAATTTTTCTTCGACTCTTTTGAAGAAATAATGCCCACATGAAAATCTACAATCAGTTTTCAACTGTGCAGTTTACATGACACAGTTACATACATAGGTTGAGTCTGTGAGTTCTTTGAAAACACCTGTTTAGAGCTCTGTGATAGCCTGTAACAGCCCATCTGCAATTTTTGTTTGCATTAAAATGACACAGGCCGTTGAAGCATTTGCCAGCAACCTTTTACTGGCATTTTTAAAAATACAGTATGGTCATGATAAGTACAGGTTGGAAAGAATGTGTTCAGTGTGTTGTAACTAAGTTTTTATTTTTTGGGGGGAAAATCTGTATTTGAAGTACCTCCTGGGAAAAAGTCAGTTTTTCATGATGATAAATCAGTTAGAAACACAGCAGATTCTTGGAATCACCTCCAAGTGAAAGAAAAAAAAATATAACAAGAGAGTCTCTCTATCTGTAGACACCATCACCTGGTCAGACTGATGATTATTACAGGCAGTCTGTGCATAGTTAATGGAAGGACAGTGAGGCTACTGCCCTGATAGTTGTCTCCCTTCCGGCATGTCGGACACAACTCAGATTTTATTCTTCAAAATCAGTATTCAAATAGGATGGACAGCTGCCAAATTTTGCTGGGAATTCCTCTCCTATTTATTCATGCCTGTTGTTATGGTAAAGGGTACTGTTGTTACAAATGTGATTTTCATGTTAATTTTTTTTTCAAACCCACCCGTTTATCAGTGCATGTGTGTGTCTATGTTGAGTTTGAGGTGTAGTGAGAGGAGGGGGGGGGGGGGGGGGATGGGGGGGGGGGTGCCAAGAGGGAGGGTGCAGTGGGGTGTGAGAGGAGGGGGGAGAGACATAGGGAATGCACTGTCAGTGCCACACACACAAAACCATGCACACAACACACAAACACACACACACACACACACACACACACACACACACACACACACACACTCTCTCTCTCTCTCTCTCTCTCTCTCTCTCTCTCTCTCTATCTGAATGATATGTCTTTGCATCTTTTTGATCATCTGCTCAACAGAAAATCATGCATAAATGACAGTCTCTGAGAGATGCAAAATGTTATTGGGAAACCATACATAGAACAACATGTTAATGATTCAACACCCATCTTGTACCGAATTGATGAGAGAAGTTATTGCTCATTCATTTTCATTTTCCTGAGTGTTGTTTATCATACCTGAAAAAGTCCTAAGAGGTTGAAAAGTGTCATGTTTTGTCTTGTGACTTGTTTGTTGACATTTGGCGGATGTATTACAACTTTTTTTTTTTAACATATGTTAAACACAGACTATCCCCCATCCACCCATACACCCCACACCATTCAGTCCTATCCCAACAACTTTCAGTTGTTTCCACTCACCTGTGCTGGCTGCTAAAGTCCAGAAGGTATTGAGAGTTCTCAAGGAAGTGAAGGGGGGAAGAAGAGAAGTGTGTATGTGTATGTGTGTGTGTGAGAAGTGGTGGAAGGGAGGAAACTTTTGTGTGTGTGTGTGTGTGTGTGTGTGTGTGTGTGTGTGTGTGGTGTGTGGGGGGGGGGGGGGGGGGGGGGGGGGGGGGAGAAAGAAGAAGGCATAGGGAAGAAACACACACACAGACATATGCACACACACTTTCCACAATGCAGTGATAAACTGCTGTGTTTAATGTACATGCTGGATGAATATTAGCTTCTAAAATACCAAAATGTCTAAGAAAAAGAAAAAGCCAAGAAAGAATCACAGATTATTTTAAATAGGACAAAACATGACTTAAAGAAAAAGAGTAAGTAAGTAAGAGTGGTGGTGAAAAGGGAAACAAAAGCGCTTAAAGGAAATAAAAAAAAAAATAAAATAAAAAAAAACAAAAAAATAACAACACACACACACACACACACACACACACACACACACACACACACACACACACACACACACACACACACACACGTGCGCACAACACACACACAAAAAAAAACAAGAATACTGACAAGGTCCCATAACTCCATCTAGCCTCATTATTTGGGGGTTTCACTTCCAAACTGATAACAGGGAGGGGCCTAATGCTAGTTTGAAATGGAATTTGAAAGGTTTCAGATTTCATGCAGTACACAACCTTCCTCTGAACATATTGAAGACATGATGCGCACATGGAAAACTTCAATAATCAATACCCATCTGAAATGAATAGTTTGCATGGTACCACACTCTTAGTTGGTCTATAAATCCTTTGCAAGCACCTAGTATTATTAGCTCTGTGATGGCATATAACAGCCCATGTGCAATTTTTGCCTGCATTGAAATGACACTGGCTGCTGAAGCACTTGCCAACAACATTTTACTGACTTTTTTTTTAAAACACTGTATGGTCATGGCTGTTACAAGCTGGGAAGAGTGTGTATTCAATGCCTTTATTGCAGGGGTGATTTTTTGTTAATTTTTTTGTCCCAAACCACCTCCTCTAAAACACTATTTTGTGTGACAGGAGGCAAAAAAAAAAAAAAAAAACAAACAACAAAAAAAAAAAACATTTTTTTTTCCCCACAAGGGACAGTTTATGATCAGTGTATTAGTGTCAATAAAGTACAAATTTAGTCTTATTTCATGTTAATGTGAAAATCATTCTTTGCTGTATATATATATAGCTTAAGTCAGTGCATATATATGTGTGCCTCTGTTGAAGATCAATTTGCATTTCAAAACAGTCAAGAAAAGTGCAATTGTTCATATGAGAAAAAAAAAGAAAAGAAGGGGACAGTGGGGGGGGAGGGTGCAGTGGGAGGGGAGAAGAGAGGAGAGGGACTGGGTGAGAAGTGGGGAGGAAGGGTGCAGTTGGATGTGTTAGATGGGAGGGGGGGGGGGGGGGGGGGGGGGGATGGAAATGTACCATTAGTACCACACACATACTCAAGCACATGCACATGTATAGAGGACGCTGGGGGGGAAACAAACTCTCTCTCTCTCTCTCTCTCTCTCTCTCTCTCTCTCTCTCTCTCTCTCTCTCTCTCTCTCTCTCTCAGCACACACAATCACACACACACACACACACACACACACACACACACACACACACACACACACACACACACACACACACACACACACACACACACACACACACACACACACACACACACACACACATCTCACCACACACAACCACACACACACACACAGCACACACACACACACACACACACACACACACACACACACACACACACACACACACACACACACACACACACACCAAAAGGTAGATACCCACTGGACTCTGCTATAAACATTTGCAAATAGAAGAAAGAAGAGAATAATCGTTTCAACATTTTCGGGAGGGACATTTTAGTGGATCCCTAAGCTAAAGTACATACCCCACTGTTGCAGTATAGTTCCTTTGCTCTGGGACAATGCATTAGTAAATGACTTTCACTCCCTGCTTCTCCACACATGCATGTTACATTTTTGCCAAATTTTGTTTTTAGAGAATTTAAGCGCATTGTATACATACAACTTCTGATCTCTCCAGACAGAGAAACCAGGAAGCGGCTCAAGACTTTTTGATTGATGACTCCAGCTCTAAATTGAGCACAATTGTGATAATACTGTTTGCTTTGTTTTGCTTTACATTCTGGTGCTGTATTTCCCTTTTCACCATTACTCTTATTGTCTTTTTTGTGTGTGTGTGTTTTGCAGGAGTGGTGATAGGAGAGAACAGTGTGTGTGGGGTGGGGGGGGGGGGGGGGGGGGGGGGTGTGTGTGCAGGGAGAGGAAGAGAAGGGAGTAAGAAAGGATGGGGAAGAGGGAACTCACACACACACACACACACACACACACACACACACACACACACACACACACACACACACACACACACACACCACCTCCACACAATAGGCCTAGTGAGTTTAAGGTACATGATGGAGAAGTATTTGCAGATAAAGTACCAAACTGTCTAAGAAAAAGAAAAAACTGAGAAAGAATAATATAGCATTAGAACAAACCATGATTTAAAGGGGAAAAAAGAGACAATAAAAGTAATGGTGAAAAGGGAAACAAAGCACCAGAATGTAAAGCAAAACAAAGCAAACAAGAAAACAATAAGAAGTTCCATCACTCCATCTAGCCTATTATTTGGGGGATTTCTTCAAAACTGATGATAGGGAGGGCTTAATTCCAGTTTGAGATGAAATTTGAAAAGTGTTAAAATTCACATGCACACAACTTTCCTCTGACCCTGTTGAAGAAAAAAAAAAAGCCCATGGATATGAAAAAAAAACTTAAATAACTTCACCAACTGAAATGAACAGCTTACATGGCCCTCCTTAACACTAAGGTTGAGTCTGTGAGTCCTTTGAAAGCACCTGCTGTTAACTCTGTGATAGCATTAAGTCATTTGAAAGCATTTGAAAGCACCTGTTATTTGAACTCTGTGTGATAGCATCAACAGTCCATTTGAAAGCACCTGCTATTAACTCTGTGATAGCATCAACAGTCCATTTGAAAGCACCTGTTATTAACTCTGTGATAGCATCAACAGTCCATTTGAAAGCACCTGTGTATTAACTCTGTGATAGCATTAAACAGTCCATTTGCAAAGCACTGTTATTAACTCTGTGATAGCATCAACAGTCCATTGAAAAGCACCTGTTATTAACTCTGTGATAGCATCAACAGCCCATTTGAAAGCACCTGTTATTAAACCGTGTGATAACATTAACAGTTTGAAAGCACCTGTTATTTGATATTAACTCTGTGATAGCATGACAGTCCATTTGAAAGCACCTGTTATGAATAGCAGCCCATTGAAAGCACCTGTTATTAACTCTGTGATAGCATCAACAGCCCATTTGAAAGCACCTGTTATTAACTCTGATGACAACAGCCCATTTGCAAGTTTGGCTAGCATTGAATGACACTGGCTGCTGTAGCACTGGCCAACTTTATTGCTTGCTGACATTGTTTTCAACTCTAATTTGAATAGTCCCCCTGAAGGATTCTGAGAGGGTTTGTGGCATGTGTGTGTTGATAATGAGGCTTGTAACATTCACTCATGATGCAGCTCAGGAAGACAATATACACAGTCCCCCCCCCCCCCCCCCCCCCCCCCCCCCCCCCCCCACCCCCCCCCCCCCCACCCCACTCATCATTGCTTTCCACCCCACCTACCACCTTTACTTTCCCTACCTTTTTTTACCTTAACCCATCTGCCACCACCACCCCCACCACCCCCCTCTTTTTTTTTTTTAGTCTAATATCAGAATTGTGAATGGGCAGTTCTCTCAAGTGATGTTCACGTATTCCTCTCTCTCTCTCTCTCTCTCTCTCTCTCTCTCTCTCTCTCTCTCTCTCTCTCTCTCTCTCTCTCCATGCTATATCCCCCTGTTGAATGGGGCTATGGCTTATTCAAAAAACTTCAGTCTCTCTCTCTCTCTCTCTCTCTCTCTCTCTCTCTCTCTCTCTCTCTCTCTCTCTCTCTCTCTCTCTCTCTCTCTCTCTCTCTCTCTCTCTCTCTCTCTCTCTCTCTCTCTCTCTCTCTCTCTCTCTCTCTCTCTCTCACACACACACACACACACACACACACACACACACACACACACACACACACACACACACACACACACACACACACACACACACACACACACACACTCATACATACATCATACACACACATACAGCACTTGTTTGTAAACACAAACACAGTGTTCACCAAGTGAAACTGAAAGTACAGTTAACAGCAAATTCATGATGCTTTGACTGCTAACAAGTGGTTAAAACTGCATGAAAGCTCTGAGATGTTACCTTAAAAGTTTGTCTCATGCTGTTGCAGTTTATCCCCTCATTTTAAGCTGCCATCTGATGTGTCCCATGATGATTGAAAAAAATCTAAAGCTCTGTGCATAATCAAAATACATGTAAAGTGCCTGTGTTATGTGAGGAAAGGAAGTCAGTGTAAAATATAATCAGAACTCTTACAGTGTCCTGCATCCCTCCCATCTCTAATCCACAGTGACATAGTCTTCTGACTTAATCCTTCCGACATGCAGCGACATGCCTCCCCACCCCCTCAACCCCCCCCCCCCCCCCCCCAGAACATAGGACACACACACACACACACACACACACACACACACACACACACACACACACACAGATAATGGGAATGAATGATGACTTCTTGATTTAGCTTTTATTTTCCAAATTTAGAACAAAATGCCCCCAACCCCCAATGCCCCCCCCCCCCCCCCCCCCCCCCCCCAACCACACTCTTCTCCCAGTGATGATGGTGCTTACATGTGCCATGTGGATGTGACTGATTTTAATAGTCACTTAGATATTATAATTTGAAGCAATAAACTGTTTTTTTGTTGTATTTCTGTGGCTGCACCCCATGTCTGTCTATCAGAGGAACCATGACCATGACTTTAGTGCTGCAGATAGCTCTCACTGTGCTTCAACAAGTTTTTAGGCCTCTGTGAGGATACAGACTATGCTGGGGTGGATCAGTAAACCAGGAAAATGCATTAACACTCAAGAGTCTGTGAGGATACAGACTATGCTGGGGTGGATCAGTAAACCAGGAAAATGCATTAACACTCAAGAGATAGAATTTTATATTCCAGTTTTTTTTTTAAGCCTCTGTGAGGGTACAAACTATGATGTGGTGGATGGATACACCAGGAAAATACATTAACACTCAAGAGATAGAAGTTTATATTGCTATTTTACATTTTACCATAAAAAGCTGTACTGACTTTTGAAAAAAAAATCAAAAATTTTTTTAATAAAGGCTACATGAGACAGTTTATAAATTGTCACCTTAAAAGTAAAGAGTCCAGTATATGATAATACAACACTCATTAATGTCAAAACCAAAGTCACTGTGGTCTTTGAGCAGCCAGAGTTCAGCTTCAGCTATAATCTGTGCTGCAATCAGTATGTCCTTTATGATCAGCACCCTGCATCAGGACAGATTCTGAGTACACTCTGCTGCAGGCACCGTACATCAGAGTATTATCTCTGTAAAAAAAAAAAGGTCAGTCCATTATTACCAGCATTCCAGACAAAGCCTGAGTCTACAGAGTCTATTGTAATCCTAGTCATCATTTTCAGTGGCCTTCTCAATATTAATCTTTTACTTTAAGACACAATACTAAAGATTCAAATCATTTTCTTTACTTAAAATGTACTGCAACAGATGTTAAATAACAGCTGCAGCCGGTAAAAAAATCTGGAACATGCCTACTTGATTTTCTTTTTTTTTTTTTTTTTTTTTTTGCTGTCTTTCATCTTCCAAGCCAAGCCAACTCACAGGCGTTGCCCCCACACGGCTCATTCCAGCTCCCCATCCACAGCCACAGTGTGGCTCATCCCGCCAAGCCTTGGCCCTGACCCGACAGTCTACAGGGAGCAGTCAATGCCTTGTCATGCATGAGGTGACCCACAAGAGATGACCCACTGTTGCCCAGTCACTTTGGTGGTGTTAAGTGGTGCTTGCTATGATCTGACGAACAGCCAGGACACCACCTAGTAAGCCCCCTACTGACAAATTATTTGTGGAGCCAGCTTGACTGAGCTCTCCCTCTCAAGAGTGCAATCACATCTGTCCAGTGACAGTCTCCATGAATTGGCTGATACCAGTGACCCGACAGGACTTCACCAATGGGTGGAGAGGAAAACAACACTGAGGTCTGTGACTGTAAGAGAAGGGCATGAAGGGCTGCAGACTATGAGGCTTTCTCTTTTAAAGAGGGTTTCACAGTGGGGCCAGTGTAGGCAGAAACTGCAACATTACAAAAACCAAACAGAAAAAACAGAATTACTGAGCCGCCAAAAAAAGGAACACATTCTCCACAGACACAATGCATCTTGACTTATTGGGTCTTCTTTAGGCTGTACAAACAATATTCAGAATGATCGAAACAAAAGATGAGATGAACAGTCACTTACTTACTCTCTTTGATCTGGGTGAAAATGTGGCGTGGTTGGAAAACTACTGAATGGAACTGTAGAGAAGAGTGGGGGGGGGGGGGGGGGGGGGGGGGGGGAATAACAATAAGATGAAACAGTCACTTACTTTACTCTTTGATCTGGGTGAAAAAATGTGGCGTGGTTGGAAAACTACTGAATGGAACTGTAGAGGGGGGGGGGGGGGGGGGGGGGGGGGGGGGGGGGGGGGGGGGGGGGGGGGGGAAAAAAAAACTATATAGCAATTGTAATTGCAGTGATAATAATGAAAATAATGCTTACCAGGTCTTGCTTATCTTAAGGTACCAGGTGGCTTAGTTGTGTGTGTGTGTGTGTGTGTGTGTGTGTGTGTGTGTGTGTGTGTGTGTGTGTGTGTGTGTGTGTGTGTGTGTGTGTGTGTGTGTGTGTGTGTGTGTGTGTGTGTGTGTGTTTCACTTTGTGCACAAGTAGGTCTTTGAGGCTATTACTGTCTTAGAGAGTAATCATGGGTTTGGTCTCAAAGGCAGGTTTATGATCTACAATGTTCCAGTTGATTTGAACATGTTGCTTGAAAATATATTATTTGTAGAATCTACATTTTTAGTGCCTTAAAATTTTGAACTGTAGAGAAATTTGCTGAATCTCACTCACAGAAAATATTTGGCATTGCTGAAACAGTAACAACAGATTTGATTTCAAGGTGTGGTATTGAATGAAGACATTCTGTTTCAAGGCATAGAATGGATGAGAGTTAGGCACCAGGAACAAATCCCTTGTTTAAGATTACATTATCTGTGGCATCATTTTTTTCATTAAAAAAAAAAAAAAAAAAAAAAATGGGTTATATATATTTAACTTAAGCAGTTTCTCTTAGAAATGTGTAGTGTTACAGGTGGTGGTGTTTTTAGTGAATTCCCTTTGAAGAAAGGATTGATTCATTTCATGTGAAATTTGGAGGGGCCCATTTTTATTATTAACAATGGAGAACAGCAACAAAGTGGGGCATGAATAGCTCAGTTGGTAGAGCTCCGGACTCGTGATCCTTGTGATCCTGGGGTGTGTGGGTTCAAATCACGGCTGGGGCATTTCTGTACAGGGGATTTATCCCTCGGAGTTAGCATTGGTTCTGACTCTGTTTCCCGAAAAAGTCCTCAAATGAGACTATAAACTGAGGTTCTGTGTAGGAAGGCATGTATAACATCTTGCACATATGTGAAATTGACTGTAGTGCCATCTGTTCAAGGGCTTTTTCAATCTGTTCAAGGGCTTTCATTGTTTTGCAAGGGCTTTCATTGTTTTGCTTTTTTTGTATCTGTTCAAGGGCTTTCATTGTTTTGCTTTTTTTTTTGTAAGTGCACATCATACTTCAACTAATGTATGTTTTTCCTTCCGATTTGTGGGATTTATCTGTTGATAACATTGGTGAAGTGCCCTGTACTTGCTTCTGTGTGAGCAGTGTTTCAAAGAATCCCTTTATAGGTCATTAGATTTAACATTTGTCAACATAGTGTCCATCCTTGCCTATTTTTTTTTTTTTCCCATGGGTAACCGTCTAGCTTTCTATGTAAAAATACTCTTTTCATTTTCATTTTCATCCCAATTTGATCTAAGTTCATCATTGATTTCATATAACCATTTAATCATTAGTGTTAAATGAATAATTATTCTCCGGAAACATTTTTCTCCAGATCTTTCCTCTGCTTTTCTGTCTGTAGTTTCTGCAGTCCTGTATGAAAGCATCAGTGATTGCATTTCAGTTAGCTTGGTCGTCCTCTTCTTGTCCCTGAACACTGATGAGAGTCACTCTAGGGCACCACACTGAAAGACAGATCACCAGGTATTCCTAGTTCCATACTAAGGTTTGGTTCACTGCCAATGCATTTCCTGTCCATTGTAAAATGATGCCAGTCCATTGTTTTCAGTCACCCCCACCGTCTCCCTCCTTCAACAGTTCCGTGGAGGATTGTTTGAGCAAGGCCACAGAATCTGATGACATGGCCACACTGACATGCTTTCTTTTCCTGAGTGATGGCAGTAGTTCATTATGCGGTCCCATGTGCTGTTGAATGTTTTGATGCAGTAGTTTCTTCAGTGATATGATATGGAGAATATCTGACATTTAGTATCTATGTGATAAGACATTTCCATCTTCTTAGCTGCAAGAGTCTGTGTGGCATGCTCACAAGAAAAAATAGAATTGACCAGTGTAGGCAACAGCCTGATCCTCGGTTTCATGGATAATTTTCAGAGTTGTTTCATACTGGATTTAGTCTGGACTGCACTGGTATTTTCTATGCTGCAGGACAGTGTGTGGATTCCTCATTGCTACAGGTGGATCACAGACAAATGAAGTGTTGAACAGTTTTTACCTTCTGTCCATGGGCAGTTATCTCAGAACTGATGGTGATGTGTCTGGTCATCCGTTCCACTTCTTGATGCTCAAGTCCATGCCATAACTTGTTTGTTTGTTTTTTTTTTTGTTTTTTTTGTCTTCGAACAAGCATGGCATGTCCATGCTCGATCACAGTTTGCCAGGCCATCAATGTTATCAGTTATCAAAAAGATTGAAGATGGGTGATGGGTCCTCCTGGGATGGATGACTGTGAAAACATCATTTTCGCGTGAGCGATGATACATCACAGAAATGTATTGAAAAGTGTGGGGGAGAGAAGGCAGCCCCAATGAACTCCAACAGAAGTGAGGAACTGCTGTCCAGTAACACCCTGTGTCAGCATTGGGTAGGTCGCTTAGGACTACTGCTGGATGGTGTTAAGTTTATGCCCCAGTAAATCTCCTCATAGTAACCCATAGTGCCTGCTTCTGGACTCTGTTGATTGCCTTCTGAGGGCTATGAAGAGAAATTGTTTTTGAAGGGTGGGTGTATAGGTGAAAGCTCTCTTTGATGGTACTTTTGTTTTTGTGGAATCCAGCCTGTTCTTCAGCAGTAACAGTGCCTGCTTGTGGCTGTAATCAGTTCAGGTGGTGGTGATCACTACCGTCAGTACCAGTGTCTGCTTCTGTAAACATCCTGGTTCTTCACGACAATACAGTCTATGGCTGTGGTACTGCCCTGTCCATCATGGTGATGCTTTAGTTTTTGCCGAGAGTGAAAAAGCAAGGTGTTTTTTTTATTCCTTGCTGTATTGGCTTTAGCAGACGGTGGAAGGTGTAATCTTGTATCTTTAACAGTCTCGTCATATTCAAAGGCTGGTTCTAACAGTGGCACAGGTGACCGTGGTTCAGTTTGCTTTAACACAGCACTTAACTCCAAGACACACTTGTTGTCTTTAAATCTGACATCATCACATCTTAATGCATGGATTGTTTGAGCCCTCTGACCAGACAGCAGGGCTCCAACAACATAACCAGTCTAAGGGTCAGCTGCTTAAGAGTCATCTTTCCTACGTCCAGCCAACCAGCTAAGTATTGTAGTACACTATCCACGTCCCATGTATTTTGATATTTGGGAATGGAGGGTCTTTCTTCAAACAACCCTTTCCAGACGACACACTACTATGGGTGATGACTGCATTCTGCTTCGGTGCCTGACCTGTGCAAATAAGCTGAAATTGCACTTCACGCGCTAAATTTATTGTACTGTGACTAGCCCCAGAAGCATACATATCCGCAAGCAAGAAAATGAAATGTATTACATGGACATAAATTGGTGTTTTTATTCCCTTGCTGTCTACAAAAAAATTCCACCTTTTAATGTAAGAGTCATACACTTTCTGGGTAGACTGTCTCCAAGAGCTCATAACCAAGTCAGTGGCCCCACTGCTTAGACTAGAGCTGGATTAGAGAGCACCTGGGATCCTGCAGACTAGCAGGTGAAGCCTCTTCTGCTGGATCAGGCGATGGACTGCTTCTGGGTGGCTGGGGAGATGCAACAGGTTCTTTCTGCAGGTCAGACGCACACTGGCTCTGCTGTCAACAGTCATAACAGTACTGGTTACCATGGCATGGCTGAGTCGGCCAATCTGGGACTACCAGTACACCTGAACTCTGATCCCTCTGCACCTTCTGGAGAAATCAGGTGACAATGATGAAACTGGAGGAAAAGCATGGAAATTTGTCTCTCCAAGTTGCACTGAAAGAGATGAATCTTTTCATTTGTGTATTTAGCCTTGAAGAGAACAAAGCTGTGTCAGGTGCTGCATTTAGCTGTCTAAGAGCAGCTTGCAGAAGACCACACTGATCAACTTCCATTCAGTGTCCAGATTTTTACCTTCCTGGATTCTGCATCAGCCACCACATTTTGCTATGTGGGCTGCACAAAAAAGATATCATGTTCAGTACACCAAGACCAGATATCCAACATTAAATTGTTACAGGAATCAGAGTGAGATGTACCCATGTGGTTTAAGCGTGCAATGGCTGTGGTATTGTCCAGCATGAACATCACATGTTTCCCTTGAAGTTGCCTCTGAAAAGATTTCAAGGCAAAAAAATGCGGCTTTTAATTTTAATTCCAGGTCATTTATATGAAATGTCCTTTCTGCTGGTGACCACATTCCTCCTAAGACACTCCTGCACACACGCAGCCCCAGCCATAAAGGCTTGCATCAGAATGGATCACAATGTCTGGATCTCTGCAATGGACATTGAAAGCATCAGAAATATTGTCAATCCACCATGTCAGCTCCTTTTTTCCAGCAGCTTTAGATATCTCCATCACCTGGTCAAAATGTCCTTTGCTTTTTCTTCAGCTCTACACTTATCTTTTTCCAACTGCCAGTAATGGAGCGGCCCAAATTTAACAGCGGGAAAACTGGCCACTATTAACCCAATAATTTTTGCCAAATCTCATACATTTATCTCAGCTGCCTTCAACAGGTTCTTGCAGCAGCTTAGAAGCATTTCCTCTTTCCTTTCTAGGGTTAAAGTGACCGTCATTGAGACAGAGTCAGTGATCACTCCTAAATACTGAATCACAGTAGTTGGTTGAAAAAAAACTGACTTTGTGGGATGTACAGTGAATCTGAGTTTATGCAATGTGTCCAGTATGTCCATAACATTTTCCTGGCACTGTCACTTTGAAATGCCCATAAGCAAGGAATCATCCAAGAAGGCCAGGGAGATATGTCCTTTCAATCTCAAGGTAGCAAAAACTGGCTTCGTGATTTTCGTAAACAAAACGTGGTGCCAGTGCCAACCCATTTTTGAGCACATTGTATTAGCAAAAAAAAAAAAAAAATCCTTTCCATTTGAATCTCAACAGCTTTTTGTGTTCCTTGCAAGTAAGTACAGAGTAGTAGGCCTCTTTCAAGTCCAATGATGCCATGTAGCAGTTTTTGCTGACCAGAGCCAAGGCTGTGGCCAAAGTGTCCATTTTAAAATGGTGACCGGTTATTTCTTCATTTACATGTTATTTCTTTCATTTACACCTTTTAGGTTTAGGGTCATTCTCTGTGATCCATCTTTTTTTTGCCAAGGGAAGATTGGTAATAACACTTCTCCATGAGTATGCTCACACTCTATTATAACTTTTTTCCTAACCAATTTGTCAATTTCCTCATCAGTAACAGCTGTATCTGCAGCATTCATTCTGAATGAATTAAACTGGACATGACAAAGTAGCTAAGTCTTCCAGATTACAGTCAGTCTTAATTTCAGCACCTGTCACCGATTTCAGGATGTTAGGATCTGATGTCAGCTTAACTCAATTTTCTGTAAATTTAGCCAATCTTCCTGCTTCAAACTCTTCTGCTTCCAGTGTCAGCAACTGAACAATGCTATCTAACTGTGCATCAAATCACATACCTCAGTTACTGAGACCAAAGACGTACTGTCTTTGCTGAGACTGAGAGAAGCTATTCCTGTGGTTGTTGCACCCCTTTGGGAAAACTGTTGTAGCGGACCCTGTGTCTGTTGCTTTGTGTACTGACAGCCCCTACGTCTGGCTGGGAAATGTTTGTTTGAGACGGCCCCTTAAAAAGGCCCTTTTCTGTTGCTGTCATTTCCGTCATACTGGGAGCGAGGAAATTAGGTTTTTTTTTTTTTTTTTTTTTTTTTTTTCCCAGCAGACAAGGCCTTGTAGCCTGTCTTCTCCATTTCATTGATATCTTTAAGGGTGGAAGTAAGATTGTCCCCAAACAAATGTACCGTACTGTCAATCGTTTCATGCACAAGCGCAGATTGATCAGTGAATGCATCGCTCGGCGATGGAATGGATGACTGATGATGACTGCATGGCATGTCTAGCAATGCAATTGCATTGCATCTGTGCAGTTCGGCATCAGGTCTGCATTTTGTCGCGAAGCCTTGTTCTGGTCTGCCATGCGGGCAATCGCAGTTGTGGCATTGAGAATCACCAGGTGTGCTGAGTGTGTGCGATCTTCAGATCCAATTTGCGTGGATTTGTTGAAAGTTTGGACCATACCTCCTTGTTTACCAGTGTCCAGCACAACTAATTTTGCACAATTTTCCAGTTGATTGTGAGCCTCAAGTTTCTCCCTCTGGACCTTTTCACTCAACTTTCAGCTAAAATGCCCATTGACTATTGTTGCCAAACCACACTGACCTTTAAACCTAGTATTTCTCCATGATCTTGGTTTTCAGGGTCATCTTCCACTTTTCATTCAAATTTTTTTGCAGACCGACAGTTTCAGGTCCGGGTTGGCACCACTCTCTCTGATGTTCATGAGCAGGAGTTGGGTGTTCCACAAGGGAGCATACTGTCTCCTGCCCTCTTCAGCATCAAGATTAACAAAATTGTCAAGTCAGTTCAGCAGGGTTCAGACTGCTCATTGTTTGTGGATGATTTTGCTGTCTTCGCAACTGGAAGCCTGTACCCAAGTGTCCAGCGCAGGCTCCAGCATTGTGTGGATAAAATTCATCAGTGGGTGGATGAAAAACGGCTTCACTTTTTCTCCTACGAAGACACAGTGCATTCACTTCCATAATTTTCGTCAGTTTTTTTTTTTTTTTTTCCAGATCCTGAAATCAAAATAGGGAAATCTCCCATTCCAGCTGTCACAGAGGCCAAATTCCTTGGAGTTATTTTTGACCAAAAACTCAACTTTTTCAGCCACATTAAACACCTCAAAACCTCTTGCCAGAAAGCTCTGAATATTCTGCGGGTCGTAGCACACACACACTGGGGCGCTGATAAGAAAAACTTTGTTGCACACCTCTACAGAGCCTTGACCCAGTCCATTCCAAACTGGACTATGGTTGTGCTGTGTACGGCTCTGCCAGACCATCGTATCTAAAACTCTTGGACCCTATCCACCAACAAGGGCTTCATCTCTGTCTTGGAGCATTCCGCACCACCCCTGTTTACAGCCTGTACGCAGAGGCAGGTGAACCTTCACTGTCCAACCGCAGGCTGAAACTGTCTTTGAATTACTATATCAGACTGTTCTCGGAACCGGAAAACCCTGTCTATGACTGTGTCTTTGACCCTCAGTTTCAAAGCAAATTTGAAAACAGCCCGAACTGTATTCCGCCGTTTGGTCTTCGTATGCAGCCTCACGTGTGGAATGCAGGTCTAGACCTAGGAGTTGTGTCCGATTTTTCCAAGTTTTCCAGATCAACCTCCGTGGACCTTTTTTTCACACACCAGAGATTCGTTTTGATCTTGCAGCTTTTCGCAAAGAGTCCACCAGCTCTCTGGCATACAAGGCATTGTATGCTGACCTCTGTTCGAAATTCTCATCCTATCAGAAAATTTTTCACTGACGGTTCCAAGTCTGAAGATGGAGTGCCTGTGCCTATTGCCCTGGTGCTCCTTCTCAAATACTGTCAACATATTCCTTCAGATGCGTCTGCTTACTCTGCTGAACTTAAAGCTCTGGTTCTAGCACTGAGGATAATCTCACAATCTACGAAGAGGGACTTTCTAGTTTTGTCGGATTCACTGTCAGCTTTGGAGGCCATAGCTGGCCGCAACCTTCAGCATCCCAAACTTTTACACTTTTTTTTTTTTTTTACTTTTTACCAAGTTGACAGCGGATGGTTACAACATTCTTCTGGCTTGGGTTGCTGGTCATGTTGGCATCGGAGGGAACGAAATGGTGGATCGTTTGGCCAAGAATGCCACAAGAGAGAAAAACTGTCAAACACACCTATCCCCTGCTCAGATTTGAAACCCAAAATTAACGATTATGTCAGAGACCTCTGGCAGGAGGATTGGAATACACAGACGGATAACAAAAACTTTCAGATCCCAAAACTAAAGGAGTTCCTCTCATCTTCGTCTGGTGGTCGTAAAGAAGAAACAGTTCTGTGCCGGCTGCACACCGGCCATTCATATTTTACCCATTCCTACCTTTTAAAGAGTGAAGATCTCCTTGGTGCATTCCGTGTCATGTGCCACTCACAATGAAACATATTCTTTTAGAGTGTTGGGATTTGCACGATGTGAGACACAAACATTTTACAGCAGATTCCATGAAAACCTCGTTCAGAGATGTTCCGTCTGACGCGATCTTTGAGTCCTTGAAAGAGGTTAACATTTTTCATTGGATCTGAGATTTTACAGTGGAAAGATTTTTAACAAAAGTTTTGGATGAGATTTTAGACGATGTCTTTTAAAGAATTGTGTGGATGAATGACCTGTGAGTTGATTTTTACGTGGTGACAGCCCTGATATGGCCCTTTGCGGTCGGCTGGGCTATAAGCAACATTTTATCTTATCTTGTATTTCTCTCTAGAACCAGTGCTCTCTCAACCAGTGCCTTTTCACACTGCTGCAGATCTAGCTATCCTTGATCCTCTTCTAAAACAAGAACATCGCGTTCATCATATTCAAGGTCAGAATTGTTTCCACTCATGTGTCCGGCATCGAGTTTACATTTTAAGGAAGTTCTCAAAAGCATTTCAAATTCATCAAACCTCTTTTCCCATTTTGCATCCAAACTTTGAGCTACATCTTAAAGCCTGTACTGTGTTTACTCCAATCTGGAATCTCTCAAGTCCCTACTTTCAATGGCAGGCCTTTCATCTTGATCATGTGAGGCCATGGTGCCAGACTCAGTACAGTACCGGTACCGAGCTGAAAGTCGGCAATTACTGTTTTGTTGATCTGAACAGCAACACAAAAATCTGGCTGATAAAAAGTCACGAAAGGACTCAGCCTTGCTATCTTTAACCGATAAAGTTAAGAAAAAAATATATAATGGACTGACCTGGTGAAACAACGTTCTCTCTTTTGGCAGAAAAAGCATGTGTTTTGTCTCTGGCATGATACAAGCATCACTGGCTAGATGCACGCACATCACATCTCATGTCATTGTGAATGACCAACATCACTAGACGATTCATTCATTATAGGATTGATGCCATTTGATAGGCCCACAGATCCTGATAGTTTTCACCTTTTAGAAATGATTTTGCTGGTGCCTCCCGCTTTTCTGCCCTAGCTGATTAATGTCAGAAAAGCAAAAAAAAAGCACAAAAATGTTTTTTTCATTAGAAAGCGTTATATGAAAATGCCTACCACACTCACATCAACTATTTGTGTCTTGAAGGACTTGCAGGTCAATGTGCGGGTTGTGATAATACTGCATGCTTTAATGAAAATCCATCTCTGCACTAGAGTTTTCTTTCTGGCTTGTACAGGTGGACTGATGTGTGTAGTGTGACTAATGTATGCATTATGCATTATGACTGATGTGTGTAGTGTGACTGATGTGACTGACTGTGTGTGTTGTGTGACTGCAGGGTGACTCAGGGTGTATGACTGGTGTGTGTGCTATGACAGTGTTGCACTCTTTGAATTGAATCCAGCTCTGTGCGGTATTATTCTGGTGTGTGTGCTGGTGGACTGACATGTGTATTGTGACTGTTGTGTGTATTGTCACTGATGTGTGTATTGAGACTGACGTTTGTATGGAGACTGATGTGTATAGTGTGACTGATAAGTGTGCTATGACAGTATTGCACTCGTTGAATTGAATCCAGCTGTGTGTGGTGTTTTCCTGGCATGTGGTAGTGGACTGATGTGTGTATTTTGACTGTTGTGTGTATTGTCACTGATGTGTATTGTGACTGATGTGTGTATGATGTGTGTATGTCACTGATGTGTGTTGTCACTGATGTGTGTATTGTGACTGTGTGTGTATGATGTGTGTATGTCACTGATGTGTGTATTGTCACTGATGTGTGTGTGTGTGTGTGTGTGTCATGTGATGTGATGTGTGTATTGTGACTGATGTGTGTGTGTGTGTGTGATGATGTGTGTATTGTGTGATGTGTGTGTGTGATGTGATGTGTGTGTGTGTGTGTGTGTGTGTGTGTGTGTGTGTTGTGTGTGTGTGTGTGTGTGTGACTGTGTGTGTGTGTGACTGACTGTGTGTGTGACTGATGTGTGTGTGTGTGTGTGTGATGTGTGTATTGTAACTGATGTGTATATTGTCACTGATGTGTGTATTGTGACTGATGTGTGTGTGTGTGTGTGTGTGTGTGTGTGTGTGTGTGTGTGTGTGTGTGTGTGACTGATGTGTGCATTTTGATTGATGTGTGTATTGTGACTGATGTATGTGTGTGTTGTAACTGATGTGTATATTGTGACTAGTGTGTGTGTGTGTGTGTGTGTGTGTGTGTGACTGTGTGTGTGTGTGTGTGTGTGTGTGTGTGTGTGTGTGTGTGTGTGTTAATTCTTTTAATTTAATGTCTATCCACTTTACAGTGATCTTAGACAAAAACAAGAGACAAAAAAAAAAAAAAGGGCCGGGTGCATGTGTGTGTGTGTGTGTGTGTGTGTGTGTGTGTGTGTGTGTGTGTGTGTGTGTGTGTGTGTGTGTGTGTGTGTGTGTGTGTGTGTGTGTGTGTGTGTGTGTGGGGGGGGGGGGGGGGGGGGGGGGGGGGGTGTGTGTGTTTTTTTTTAATTAAAGCGTATTGAGTGTGGAGGTTAAGTGTAGTATACTAATCTTTGCGTGCATAGTCTATTCAATTAATGATATACCAATAAGTGAACATCACTTTAACCCCATTCTAATCTACAAGCATAACGGTAAACTACTTGAGTGGATTCATATCTGAACATTTTTAAAGAAACAAAACATCTTAAGCATTGAAATAATAAGAGAATAAAACCAGCATATAACTTGAGAATCAAAGTAAATGTCCAACTGGACTCTTAACAATTGCCCTCACAACTTCTATAGCCTTCGCTTCGTTCCCAAAAATGTCCCAAAAATTTGCGATTGATGGGTTCAAACTTAATAACCAATTAGGTAAAATATTTTTTAGTATT
>JADBJO010000567.1:622500-643784 GCA_016801955.1 Conus betulinus | reverse complement strand
ACACCTCTTTCCCGGTCCCCATGGGCACGCATTCAACAACCCCCGACATATTAGTCATCTCCCCCCACCACCACACTCCACCCCCCTACATATTCACCTCCTCTCCCCCACCACCCAGCTATCATAGTTTCCACACCCTTGGGGACACCACAAAACCCCTACATAGTCACTTCTCCTTGGGCACACGCTACATCCCTTTACATGCCCTCCGCCTTGGCACACCACAGCCCTATCCTACACACCCCACCACTCCCCTACATAGTCATCCCCCACACCACACCCCTGCATAGTCCTGACGTCTCCCTTGGGGCCACACCAACATCTACCTAGTCGCTCCCTTGGTGTACACCACACCCTATCCGTAGTCCCACTCCCCCCCACACACTACCGTACATAGTCACCTACACACCAATGGACCACTTCACCCCTACATAGTCACTCCCCATGGGCACCCACACCCTACATAGCCCTCCCCTTCTCTAACCACACCACAACCCTACCAATAGTCACTCCCACAACCACACACCCCTACATAGTCCCTCCCCACACCACACCCTCACTCCCCACATTACCAACTAGTCACTACGCCCACACCACACCCTACATAGTCACTCCCCAACACCACACCCTACATAGTCACTCCCCCACACCAACCCACACCCTACAATAGTCCACGTCCCCCAGGCCACACCCTCACATAGTCAATCTACCCCACCTGCACCCACAACCCTACATAGTCACATAACACCCACCAAACACTACCACCCCGCCATAGTCAGGGACCCACCACACCCCTACATAGGTCACTCCCCACCCCACACCCCTACTAAATCTTCCCCACTCCACACTTGGTGAACCTCACACCCTACATAGTCACTCCCCTTGGGCACACCAACACCTTACATAGCACTCCCCTTGGGCACACCACACCAATACATAGCCACTCCCCACACCACACCCTACATAGTCCACCACTTCCCCACAAACCACACCCTACATAGTCCCATGCCCCGACCACACCACAGACCCACTTACATACACCACACCCCTACTATCACACCACACCCTACATGGGTCCACCCCCCACACCACGCCTACAAGTCACTCCATGGGCACCACCACATCCTACATAGTCCATTCCCCATGGGGCAACCACACCCTACATCCCTCCCCACACCACCCCCACCCACACCACACCCTACATAGTCACCTCCCTCCCACTTGGCATCATCTTCCCCCCACCACACCCTACATAGTCCACTACCCCTTGGGCACACCACACCCTACATAGTCACTCTCCCCACACCACACCTACCTAGTCACTCACCGACCCACCCCACATCCTACATAGTCACACGTCCATCCACCTTGGGCACACCACACCTTGGGCACACCTAGTCACCAATCCCCTTGGGCACACCACACCCTACATAGTCACTCCCCTGGGCACACCCTACATATCACCCCCACACCACAGCCTACATACCACTCCACATGTCATCCCCACCGCACATACCACATCCTACATAGTCCCCTCCCTACCTGGGCACACCAACACACCTACATATGTCACTTACTCCCCACACCACAACCCTACATAGTCACTCCCCTTGGGCACACCACACACTTACATACTCACTCCCCTGTACACCACACCCTACATAGTCACTCCCCACACCACACCTACATAGTCACTCCCACCACACCACACCCTACATAGTCACTCCCCTTGGGCACACAACACCCTACATATCACTCTCCCTTGGGCACACCACACCCTACATAGTCACTCCCCTTGGGCACCACCACACCCTACATAGTCACTCCCCCACACACACACACCCCTACATATGTCACTCCCCCACACCACACCCTACATAGTCCACTCCCCATAACACACACCACATACACTACATAGTCCCTTGTCCCCACCACCCCCTACGTATCACTCCCCCACACCACAGGTCACATTCACCCCCACCACACCACCCTACCTACATCACTCCCACTCCCCACACCACACCCTACATAGTCACTCCCCTTGGGTAACCTTGGTCCACACCTCACTACACCCTACATAGGCACACCACCCACCCTACATAGTCACTTCCCCTAGGGCACCACACCTTACATAGCCCTTCCCCCCACACCACACCCCTACATATCACTCCCCTTGGCACATCCACCTACCCTACTAGTCACTCCCCTACAACCACACACCCTACAAGTCACCCCCCCCATGCTGGCACCCCCACACCCCTACATAGTCACCTCCCCACACCACACCCTCTACATCAGTCACCCTCCCCAATGGGGAAAACCACCACACATCCTACATAGTCACTCCCCCACACCACACCCTACATAGTCCACACACCCTACCTATGGCCACCACACCACACCCTACATAAGTCACACCTCCCCACACCACACACCCTACATAGTACTCCTCCCCTTGGGGCACGTCACACACCCTACACCCTAATAGTCACTCCCCTTGGGCACACCACCACCCCTACATAGTCACTCCCCCTTGGGCCCCACACCCTACATAGTCACTCCCATTGCTACACCACACCCCTACATAGTCACTCCCCACACCACACCCTACATAGTCCACTCCCCCTTGGGAACCCACACCCTACTAGTCCCATGCCCACCCACACCCTACATAGTCCTCCCCCACACACCCTACATCCTATAGTCCCACCCCCCACACCACACCCTACATAGTCACTCCCCACACCACACCCTACATAGTCCTCCCCACTTGGGGAACACCCACACGTCCTACATAGTCCACTCCCCTTGGGCACACCACACCCTACATAGTCACTCCCCACCACCACACCCTACACATGTCACTCCCACACCAACCCTACGTATTCACTCCCCCACCACAACCCTACATAGCCATCCCCCACACCCACCCCCTACGTAGTCACTCCCCCACCCCCTACAGAGGCACCCCCCCACACCACACCTACCACTCCATCTCACTCCACACCACATAGTCACGCCCCTCCCCACCCTACATAGTCCACCCCCACACACATCACACCTACAACGGTCCTCCCCCCCCACACCACACCCTACATCCTCCCCTGGGCACCCCACACCCTACATAGTCACTCCCCTTGGGCACACCACAACCCTACATAAGTCCACTCCCCTTGGGGAACACCACACCCCTACAATAGTCACTCCCCATGGGCACACCACACCTCCTACATAGTCACTCTCCCCACCCTACCAACACACCACCGCCCTACATAGTCACTCCCCACACCACACCCTACATAGTCACTCCCCACACCCACACCCTCCATAGTCACCCCTCCCACACCACACCACTGCTCCCATACAGTCACTCCCCCCTTGGGCACACCCCACACCCTACATAGTCCACTCCCTTGCCCCACACCACATTCTACATAGTCCTCCCAACACAACACCCTACATTCCAGTACCACACTCCCCTACCAGGGTCACTCCCTCCCCACACCACCCTACATAGTCACAATCCCTTGTGCACACCACACACCCTACATAGTCACTTCCCCACACCACACACCCTACATAGTCACTCCCCACACACCACACCCTACATAAGTCCACTCCCCTTGGGCACACCACACATACCCTCATCTCCCCAGACCACACCCCCTATGCAACAGTCACACCTTACATACACCACTCCCCTTGGGCATACCCACCTCCCCATAGCCACTCCCCACCCAGGGGCACCCTACATACTCACCCCCCCTTGGGCACTCCCACACTCCTACATAGTCACTCCCCACACCCACACCCTCCTACATAGTCACTCTCCCACACCACACCACTACATAGTCACTCCCCTTGGCCACACCACACTCTACATAGTCACTCCCTTTGGCCACACCACACCCTACATAGTCACTCCCCACACACCACATAGTCCCTCCTCCCACCCACACTCCCACTTCCCCTGGGGACCACCACACCCTACAGTCCACTCCCCTGGGCACACCACCCTACATATCCCCCACCACACCTACATCCCCAGTCCAGCCACCTCCCCTTGGGCACACCACACCCTACATAGTCAATGCCACTACCCTCACCACACCCCTACATAGTCACTCTCCCACACCACACCCTACACCACTGCACCTTAGCCACACCCACACCCTACATAGTCACCCCCCACCACACCTCACATAGTTCTCCCTCCCCACACCACACCCTACATAGTCAACTTACCCCACACACCACACCACATCCACAAGTCATCCCCTGTCACTCCCCACCACACCCTACATAGTCACTCCCCATGGGCACACCCCACACCCTACATAGTCCATCCCCACACCCACACCTACATAGTCACCATCTCCCACACACCACACCCCTACCTGTCACTAGACCACCATCCACACCCTACATAGTCTGCTCCCCTTGGGGCACACCATATCCTACATAGTCATCCCTTGGGCCCAACACAGCCTACATGATTCACTCCCCTTGGGCCATGTATTGATCCCATCCTACATAGCCACTCCCACTGGCACACCATCTCCTCCATAAATCACTTCCCCTTGGGCACACCATCTCTACGAGGCACTCACTCCCTTTGGCCAAACTACACTCTACATATGTACTTCCCTTTTATGCACACAACCTCTCAGACACGATGTCACTCCCCTTGGGCACAGGGGAATCTCTCCATCTCCTCTCATGGTCACCCTCCCCTCTGGTATACTCTCATACCCTACCTCTTCACTCCCTCCACCACACTCTATTTCCGCTTCTATCATCTCCCATTGGGCACACCCACCCACGTACCCATCCACACCACCGCCTACATAACCTTCTACTCGCTCTCTCATCTCACTCCCCAGCCAGGCGCAGTCGCCTACTCTCTCTCCTCTCTCTCTCTGCTCGCTCTCTCTTTCCCTTCCAAAGTAGATGAACGGGGATGGGGGGGCTACTGGCCCGTGTCTCCGTCCAGGGGCTCATTCCATTCCCTGCTCCTTTGCGTGGAGCTGTGCATCCGTGACAGCCCCAGTTTGTTTTTTGCCTGACTAGAGTGCAGACTCTCTTCCCTCTGGAGCCCTGGCGAAAGAGCCGTGCTGTTTGACACGTGAGCCTACGGGTTTTATAGCAAGATAAAACGGTTTCTCTCTTTCGACGCGCTGCTCATGGTTCCACGAGCGCACATATCATCTGTCTTCCGGCGATAACAATATTCCTTCGCTCTTCTGCTCATAGACCTTTCACTAGATCACCTCCCATTGGGCAGATGTATCCCTGTTTTTTTACCATATCCTCCGACTGTCTGGGCTTGCATCAGGTTTTCACACCCGCTTCTTGAAGGGCAGCCGGGAATTATGTATAGGAAAACACTCGACCTGGCCTCATGTTGACGGTTCGTCCCTCATATTCCTTATATGTCCAGGACAGCGTGATGGCGGTTCGCTCTCTCTCTCTCTACTCTCTCTCTCTCCTCTCTCTCTCTCACTCTCTCTCTCTCTCCTCATCTCTTATTTCATTTTAATAGTTTACTCTGTATCAGATGTCCTTGGCGCCTTTGATTATAGAGGAGAACAAAGTCCCATTCGGAACTCTTTCTTTTCACAAAATATCGATGGGTGAAACTCCTCTCTCTCTCTCTCCTCTCTCTCTCCTCTCCCCCCTCCTCTCTCTTCTGTCCTCTCTCTTCCTCTCTCTCACTCTCCCGCTCTCTCTCCTCCTCTCCTCTCTCTCTCTCTCTCCTCTCTCTCTCTGTCCGTCCATCCGTCCATCTGTCTGCTTCTCTCATCTGTCTGCGCACCTGTCTGTGCCTGTGACTTCTCTCTCTCTCTCGCTGTGTGTGTGGTCTGTGTGTGTGTGTGTGCGTGTGTGTGTGTGTGTGTTGTGTGTGTGTGTGTGTGTGTTTTGCGTGCCCATACGGGTTTTTTTTTATATAAACATAACTGTAAGAATTTGCTTTCGACGACGTGGATAGCCCAAAGTGGCCCCCTTGCGATCAGCTGGGCCTGTAAGCACATGAATTGAATCTTTCAGTAGTTCTGTCCACTAAACGTCTCTGTCGCGTAAATCTGATTTGGTGTTCCCGTCAAAAACTACCCTGATCCAGCGTTCACCCCTCAGCCGATTTGGATATTTACCAACACAAGCTACAGATGGAACCTGATCGGATCGGTCACAACCATTACAGGATTAATATCTTCCCCAACAGTGGTAATTGGAGAAATCTACAAGACCGACTCTCAATTCAGCTTTAGCTTACCAGTACAGAGGCTAATGAAAGATTATTATCAGCGCTAGAAGCGGACACACTGAGTCCGAGAGAAGTTTGTGGTGAAATCGTTGTCATGTCTTTTTTCGCAGACGAGATGGATGGGTGAAAAAGCAGTGTAATTTCGTGAGTAGATGAAATCCCATCGGCGTCTTGCCGGCTGAGTTGTGATCTTCAACATCAGACTTCCAGCCTTCACCTCTGTCTCCCGTTCAGTTCTGTCAGTATTTATCAATTTCCTCACCGAGGGTCAAGGAGAGGGGGCGCCGAATAGCTGGGGAGTGAAGGTGTCTTTCAAATGGTAATAGACAGTGAAACGTGTCTAACTCTTTGTGAGCGTGCGTTTCACTCTCAGAGGTAGGTTTTTAGAGAGAGAGAGAGAGGAGACATCCGACAGACAGACAGACAGCAGAGAGAGCAGAGCGGAAGGAAAGGAAGGAATCGGTAGCACAGAAGTGGATTGTTGACCAAGACCGTGTGGGCAGATGAATCATTTAGGCCCAGGCCATTTAGAATTTTGTCTGGTGAGGTGTGAAGCAGTGTACGGGGGCTGGCCACAGCCCTGCCGCTGCGTGGCGCAAATATCATTACACCTTTGGCAAGACAAATGTGTCCTGTGTTGTGGGTCGACCGGTGGTGCTTTGTGTGTGTTGTGTGGTGGTGCGCTGCTGGGCCCTTTGGTTTTGATCTGTGTCTTTCCGGTGTGGTGTGATTGTGTGTTTTGTGCTTTGGGCGTGGCGTGGGTGTCTCAGTGAGGTGTGTGTGTGTGTGGTGTGTGTGTGTGTGTGTGTGTGTGTGTGTGTGTGCTGTGTTGTGTGTGGTGTGTGTGTTGTGAGTGGTGTGTGGGGCTGTGAGTGTCGTTGTGTGTATGTGTGTGTTTTGTAGTTGTGTGTGATAAATTCTGGCGTGTCCGAGTCTCTCTGTGGTGACCGACGGGAGCATGTCTATAGTGTCACCCAGTCCTCTATGTGACCGATGTTCAATGTTCGTCGTGCTTATTACCGCCACGGCGTCTATATGCCACTGCGGTCTATACAGGTCACCGGATTTCAAATCGGAGACTCCACTGACGTCTCATGTCACTCTGCCTATACGTCATGTCCCTCATCGGGTCATGCATCGGACTGTTTATGTTTCGTCACCGTGTCTGTCACCCCCAGCTTCGCCTGGCCGTTATGCCACCTGTGTTGATATACGTTTCCTGAAGATGATTTTCTTCATTACCCTCCGTGCCGCTGGCATACCCCCACAACAAGTATAAAAGGGCTAAAATAAAAACGGTGTGCATTCCGATAAAATTCAAGAGATTACGGCTTTCTAGGAACCAACCGGAAATCACCCCCGCCGCTGGTTTCTTTAGTTCTTGTCGGTGGGTAATCGGAAGTTTTCTTGGACATTGGTGACGTGGCACACCGGTCATTCAGGACGTACATGGAATATTCTAGAGGCCACAACTGCTACGGGGGGGGGGTAGGATGCAGGAAACGGGTCCTCGTTTCTCGGTGGCTTTTTAGAATTTTCTATAAGCTTCTACCGATATGTACCGTGTTTTCCCCCTCTGCATCTCTGTATGAATAAGCGTCCGTGAAATAAGCTCCCGCGAAAGCGCGGAGTGCCCGACGGAATGCCCTTGTTTCCCTTTGGAATTGAAAAACTGAAGATGGCAGTTTACTCTTTCATATACGTTTTCAAAAGTAGGCCCAGCGATAGTTAGGGATTCGGCAATTTGTAGAACGCACGCATGCCCGCAAATCGCCTCAAAAGCAGCAGGGCGTTCACATTTTCTATCATTTTGGCCAAAGATACGTGATAGTGACACACATAGACAAAAAAAAATGTATAAAATAAAGCCTAGGCGACAAGATGGAACATAGAGACAGCGGCAACACATATTTTTCACACCACACGACTTTGTGGCCAGAAGCACTCGTTCCTGTTGTGACTGTCGTCTGAAGCATCAGCACCGGCGATTTATGAAACGCTTCAACGGAACAACCAATACATTGTGAAAAAGAACCCAGCCAGAAAAGCGCAGTGCAGCATCGATGTGCTGGAAAAAAATACAAAACGTGTGACAGCCTTGGTCCCTGGTGGTGACCACGTCCGACATTGACAACCGGCTTACGTCAGATCTGGGGGTGGACAGTTTATTAGTTGTAATAAAATTTTGTGTGTTCCATCCAGAATCCCTCCGCCGGGATCCAGTGTATATACAGTATTCCTGGCCGATCCAATGATAGTTTGGATATACTCATCACCGATCGAGGGTATTAATGTGATACATCCGTCGCCGTCCTCAAGGTATGTGTATACACGCATGTGTAATAATTATGTCGTGTTATATGCGTGCTTTTGCATTGTCTCAAACACACATGTTTCCTTACCTTTTTATTTGATGTGGGCAAAAACGTGTGTCTGCCCATCAAACGAGCACGTGCACAACACAAACACACACACACACACACACACACACACACACACACAACACACACACACACACACACACAGAGGCATGCACGCACGCGCGCATTCCGCACGTCGTCGCGCCATGTACGCATACACACACCATACACCTACACAAGCACACCGCACCCGCGTTACGCACGCGCGATCAACACACGCGGCGCGCATCACACACGCGCGCGCGCCACACAAACACACCCAAACCGCGCAACGCCGCGCGCAGCACTCACACACCACACACACACACACACCACACACACACACACACACCACACAGAACAGGACACGCACACACACCGCCACACACACACACACACCACCACACGCCCACGCACACACCACCACACACCACACACACACACACACACACACACACACACACAACACCATCTCAACCCCTTTCTTCAGGAAAGAATCGTTCAACAATTTCCAAACGTAGTTTAGGTCCAGACACCCCCGCGCACAACAAAAGACAAAAGAATTCCTCGAAGACACCCACAGCACAGTTTTTAACTCCTTCAAGCTAGCGTCAAGAATCGTAAACTGCGCGTGCGCGCACATAGTACATACATAACTATCACATGTACAAATATGTGTGTAAGTATTTGCCAGTTCTTTTTTGTAAACACTCAGGGGACACTCACGCGCACACACGCGCACACACACACACCACACACACACACACACCACACACACACACACAACACACACACACACACACACACCACACACAAGGCACACAAGTGGACACACCCACAAACAGAGGAGAAGAGAGAGAGAGAGAGAGAGTGAGAGAGAGGAGAGAGAGGACGAGCGAGAGTATGAGAGAGAGAGAGAGAGAGGACCCGGAGAGAGTCCCCCCTCCGAGAAGGGAGATGCAACAATGAGCCAAGGGCACAGGCAATCGTCGAAGAGAGTTGCGCTATAAACCTACGAGGGAAATAAGGGAACAATACGTTTCGTCCTTTTCTTGGTCTTCATCTTCACTAGATTGTTCCCAGAATTAGTTTTGTATCGGCGTCGACAGACTCAAAAAAGAGCGAGATGCACTGGAGGATTATGCTGCTATTTGTTTATAAACTGTGATGCTTTTCTCGATTTGTTCTTTTGATTGTTTCATTCACTTACTTTCTCGGTGATGACTCTTTCGTCCTTTCCTTCTTTCTAATGTTTTTTTTTCGATATTTCTTCTTATCCTTCAAAAGTGCCGGTGTATACTTCTTTTTTCTCTTCCGTCCTTCTTGGTTCTTTCTTCATGCGTCTCTTTCTATCTTTCTTTCTTCTTCTTTCTCTTTTCTTTCTTTTTTCTTTCTTTCTTTCTTCTTTTCTTCTTCTCCTAACTTTCCTCTTTCTTTATTTCTTGTCCTCCTTCTTTCTTGTTCGTGTCTCCTTTTTCCTTTCTTTTTCTTCCTCAGTTCTCTCCTTTCTTTTTTTTCTTTTCACTCTTTTTTTTCTTTTTTCTTTCTTTGTCCTTCTTCTGTATCTCTAAAACTAGAAAAACTTCTCGTTGGGATGGCAGGACTCTTCAAATACAAACATCTCCCCGATTGGACGAGCCAGTTGGTAGCTATGCCGAGAGAGAGCGAGCAAAAAGGCAGTGTCAAAGGGGGTTAGAAAGAGGGAGATTTACTGGCACAGAACTCGCCGATACGATCGCGAAGTCGGAAGTTCTGCCAGTAATCTCCCTCTTTTCTACCACTCCCTTTGACACTGCCTTTTTGCTCGCTCTCTCTCCTCTCTCTCCCTTCTCTCTCTCTCTCTCTCTCTGGCGTCCTCTCTCTCTCTCTCTCTGTTGTCTGGTCTTTCTGTCCTGTCTGTCTCTCTCTCTCTCTCTGTCTCTGTCTGTCTGTCTGTCTGTCTGTTCTCCCTCTCTCTCCCTCCTCGCATCTCTCTCTCTCTCTCTCCCTCTCTCTCTCTCTCTCTCTCTCTCTCTATCAACTGTCGTCCTTTGCATTTCTTCCTTTTTTCTCTTTTCCTTCTGTCTCATCCTCCGTGTACCTTCAGTGTGTTACTGCTAATTCCGGACACCGTTCATCAGCTACCCCTTGCATCGTCCAATCACAGTCCCGGCAGCAGCAACCCACAGGGAGCAGTCAACGTCGTGAAGAAATGAGTAACCCCACCCAGAGGAGACACTGCACTGCTGCTGAGTCACTTCAGCGGTGGTCAGTGGTGCCTGTTTGATCTAAGGTACCTATGACACCATCTACCGAGCACCCCAAGTGGCAGCGATAAGCGCTCAGTCGCGGAGCCAGCGTTTATTCAGCGACCCCGTCCGGGATGGCGACACCACGTCCGTCCGTCGACAGTGGGTTTCTGCAGGACTTGCCAAGAGCACAGGCGTAGAGAGACCCAGTCGAAACGGACGTCACCATGAAAGCAGGGCATGAAGGACCTTGCTACTCTACACAATTACTTTCAGAATATGACCCGTCGTCAACCAGCCCCGAGATATACTGACCTCTGCAGGGTTGGTCAGGAAATTTGAGCAACTCTCTCAGAGATGCATCCATTTAGAGGATGGAATTCGACTTTTGTGATTCCCATTTTTTTTTCTCAGTTGAGCCCACAGCAAATTAAGTACTGGATAGGAGGCGGTCGGGGCAGAAAAATTCCACAAATAAATGGCTCTCGTGGATTCCAACCCACTACATCCAACCCACAATCGGCCACCATAACCACTTCGCCGAGGCAGTAGGTGTTAACCGTATTCTGATTTTTGTGGACCTTCACCCGCCGTTGTTCTAGAAACTCTGTTCTATTTTTGTCTGGTCACTTGTGACACGCCAGCTTCTTTTCTCTTTGATTGTGATCTGGTGACTAGGTAGACATAGTGGACACTAACAGCCTGTTATATTCTGCAGTGTCAGTTTGCCCATACCCATGTGGTCTTTTTGTGAAAAAGTTTTGTTACGTATATGTATATGCTTCTCTCTTGATATATTTTAGTCTTCATTTGAGAGTGAAAAATCAAGAGGAATGTTTTGGCACTGTCAGCTCGGCGGCGTGGTCTTATCCGCCCTAAGGATTTCAGCACGTAAGCAAACCATGTTATCAACTGGTTTGTTTTTTGGGGTTTTTTTGTTGTTGATCACAGTAGTCTTTGTTGTTCGTTTGTAATTATATTTCTGTGTGTTGAAAGTCCAGAGGGGGCTGTGTGTGGTCAGCTGGGCAGTGTTCATAAAAGAGACCATAAAAACAAATAACAATTCTCTCTCTCAAATTTGCTCAGCTGCCTCCTCTTTTATCCTCAACATCCTCGTCACAGCTACATTTGCCCTCTTCTCAGCTCTCTCTCTCTGTCCTCTCTCTCTCTCTCTCTCTCTCTCCTCTCTCTCTCTCTCTCTCTCTCTCTCTCTCTCTCTCTCTCTCTCTCTCTCTCCGTTCAAAACTTTTCATGGGTTATTATCTTTGACTGTAAGTTGATTTAGAAACGCACGTATTTCATACTTTTCTTGCAGCATATATACACTGTTCGTCTCTGTCTCACCTCTGTCTGGCTCGCTTTGTCTCTCTGTCTCTGACGATATTCTGTTTTGTTCTTTTCTGTCGCTGTCCCCCTCACTCGCATTCTTCTGGTTGATAAAGAGGTGGGAGAGGAGGAGAGCTCCGTATTGTCTGCATCAACAAGTCCCCTGATGCCAACGCCGACCATCAGCCGGTCCGAGCAGATTGCGCGGGAATGTCTCCCGTATTTTTCTCCTGCTCCACGGAATTCAAGAACATGGCAGAAGACTGATAGTAAATGATAGCAGCGGCGATGTTGTCCCCCCCACCGTCCCCTGTTGAACATCAGGCGCGGTAAGCAGTGGCATGAAACCGCTTATCAGCACGTGAACTTCGTGCACTGTCTGTCTTGGAGACATATCTGTCTTGATTTATGCGTTCCTGGCCTGTGTGTCGTGTGCGCCGGTGTCTTTTGGAGGGGGGCTGGGGCAGCTCAGAAGGGTCTTATCACTGGTGGTGTAATGTGCCAAAGGATGGCGCTGAGGTCATCGCTGGATGAGCTTCAGGAGCCCGTGGGAATGTTATGGAGAAACAGACACCTCTGTCTGTCTGTCCGTCTCATTCTTTGTCTGTCTCTGTCTGTCTCTGTCTGTCTGCCTGACCAACTGTCTGTCTGTCTCTTTCTCTCTGTCTGTCTGTTCCTCTCTCTCTGTCTCTGTCTGTCTGTCTATCTCTCTCTCTTTCTCTCTGTCTCTCGCTCTTTCTCTCTCTCTCTCCCTTTCCCTCCCCTCCCTCTCACCCCCTCTCACTCTCGGTATGTGTGTGTGTGTGTGTGTGTGTGTGTGTGTGTGTGTGTGTGTGTGTGTGTGTGCAAAATCTGCGCACATGTGTGAGTGTGTGTGTGTGTGTGTGTGTGTGTGTGTGCGTGTGTGTGTGTGTGTGTGTGTGTGTGTGTGTGTGTGTGTGTGTGTGTGTGTGTGTGTGTGTGTTTGACAGAGAGAGAGAGAGTGTGTTTGTGTGTGGGTCCCTTGTCTCTCTCTCTTTCTCTATTTGTTCTCTATTGTTTGGCATACTTAAATACAATTACTTCTAAGATCGAATGTGGGAGTGAAAACGGCGACATACGCAGAATCAATGACGAAATTTGAAATCTACTTGAGGAACAGAGCAAGAAGGAGAAGAAGAAAATTATTGTAATGCAATTGAAATTAGAAGTAGACTTGGACAGAATGACCTATGTGTCATCTTTTTAGACAGTGCTGCAGAGAGCAGATTTCGCAACCTCCTGCCGCTATTCTTCGATTGTCTTTTTCATTCCTTTCGTTCTTCCTTCCTTTCTTTGTATCTTCATTTTCCTTCCTTCTTACTACCTTTCATTTTCGTTCTTTCTTTTCACCCATCCTTCCTTCATTACTTTCTTGTGTGACTGGAGATGCCGGTTGTGTGTGTGTGTGTGTGTATGTCTGTGTGTGTGTGTGTGTGTGTGTGTGTGTGTGTGTGTGTGTGTGTGTGTGTGTGTGTGTGTTTGCGTGAGTGCATGCTGCGTGCGTGCGCGCGCGCGCGCGCGCGCGCGCGCACGCGTGTGTGTGTGTGTGTGTGTGTGAGAGAGAGAGAGAGAAGTGCAACTGCATTGGAGTAGTAGAAGTAGACACAGTGAACGGTTTCATTTCGTCTGTTTGAACCAGCCGCAATTAAATCAAGCCCACTAATATTCAAGTCTGTAATTTTACACACCAATGTTTCTCAGTTTATTGGTTTGTTCCTTTGATTCATGTTGATGGAGGAAATGGAAGGAATGGAGAAAGGATAGCGCAGTTAAGGGATGGGGTTGAAGAATAGGAGAAGATTGCAGGAGCTAAATGCCTTAAACCAAATCAAACAGAGTCAACATCAGGAGAAAAGTGTGGACAAAATTAGAATGTTCTTTTTACAGAACTGTCTGTCCCTTCAAACCCGTGATTGGTATGCATGGTCGGAACCTCGAGGTCTCGTATCACTTCTATAGCAGGGAGATAGCTTCCTGCCCTACCTGGCGTAAATGAACACGAAAAGGACGTCCAATTAGATTTGTCGACCCTCAGCCGATCGATAGCTAGGGAGGAGAAGGAGAGATGCAGCTCAGGCCAGCTTGCTGCTGTCATGTCCTCCAAGATTTCTGCCTGACAGCGTGACTGTGGTCGACGATGAAAGGGAGACAACCAGACAATCTCACAGTTAACACTTGACAAGGCACATGTAGTGACACACAGACCCCTCTCAGAGGGATGACCACACTGGGGAAAAGAGGCAGGTCCTGAACACACAAACAACACACACAGAAAGCCATCTAAAACAGTAAGCATATATACATCTAATCTGTCGACATCCTTAAGGCAGAGAAGACCGGGGCATGCTGAACACGCCAAGTTTTTCGCTTGATTTACTATCAGCCACATTTGAAAAAAAAAAGAGAAAAGAAAGTTAATATCACAAATTATATATCAAGTTATTTGGACCAAGAGACAGTCAGAATGAACAGCTGCTGTCATATTTGAACAGTGTTGACCCTTTGGTTACTGGTCCCCATAGTAAACATACAAACAAACAGTAACATCTAACTAGTAGTTGTACATGCTGGACTAGAGAAAAAGTGAAAGCATTTCTAGAACAAAGACAAAGAAGTGGATGACAAAGATGGTATATAAGCAGTGGGCAACAGTTAAAAAAAATGGAGAGCAAAAAGCAAAATTGAAAAGGGGAGCAGAAAAGAGGAAATAACTGTACAAAATTTCCCAAGAGTAGGGATGCAATTTGTTTTTTTTTTTTTACTGAGGTAGCACGTTATCATTAATTGTACAGTGTGTATGCATGTCGCCGAAAACGGCAGGTAAAGTGTGAAAATGAGCAGAACGTCTACCAGTTACAGAATGTTTTATTGAATCTAGTGTTGGAAATTTAACAATAACTCCAGGGCATGATTAAAAAAATGATTTTTCCTGACCATTAATCTTAAAGTCAACATTCGTCTTGTTTGTATTAAATACTAACTGGTTAAATAAAAAGACAGCAATCGAATCCATGACTGGAATGTTTCAGTTTTGCCTCTCTGCTTCACCTCTGTCCCTTTCATTATACATCATAAAAATATGCGTGGGACATTGCTATTTTTGACCTGTAAACTTTCCAGCGATTGGTGCACACTAGGCGTGGTGACTGCTGTCGTCTTACAGATGGGCCAACTCAGTCAAGATTTCTTTTCACACCCCTTACCCAGAAACACAACCTGTGTTTTCTTCACCACGAAGATAAAGAGGACTTTAAACGGGAAGATGCAGAGTAAAGAGCCTCGAATAGCTAAGCTGTCACCTTAAAAAATTATCTTTCATTATAGTTGATGTGTATTAGCGATTCGCCACTCACTAAAATCTTCTACGACTAGTGTGACATTTGCCACTCACAGACAGGCCATGCAATATGGTTTTAACATGGCTGACTCTCACCTGTCACAAAGATAAGAGCACTGTGGTTTCTTTATGAATAATATTTGACGAGCAGGATGCACATCTTGGAGGATGTGTCAGAAGAACAGTGGGGCGATGTATTAGGAAACTTTTTTCTTTTAAACCGCAGATGTAGCATTATTGAGAATGTGTGCGTGGCATGTAGATGTGTGATAAAGAATGGCAGGAGTGGTTTGCTTATCTGGACTTCCCTGGAGACATGCCCAGTGCAGCCCTTGCTGCAGAATGTTCTGAACAAAACCATTTTAATGGGCTGAGACTCAACACGACTCTTCCATTTTGCAGCAAAATGCTTATTTCAATGTCCTGAAAGCCAGTTACGAGTGTAAGTCCTTTGAAAGACTTCTTATTCTATTGCCTTGAGGGAAAAGACTTTTGTAAAAGTGCTGTACTGTTCGTACTTAGATTAGTATTTGTCTGAAGACGGTAACCGTGCCTACAATTGGCACGTGCCTCCATTCGTTTTTGACATTCGTTCTACTGTCATTCGCCGTTCAGTTTCGTTCTTTTTTCATTCTGTGTTCAACGTCATTCTGTCCTGTATATCGCTTATGGCTTGTTTCTTTTTTTTTTTCCACTTTCGTCTTTGTTCTACGTTTCTACAACATTCTTTGTCCTTTTGTTCTGCATCATTCTATATTAAAGAATGTCTGTCTCTGGTCTGGTGAATGATGTTAAAAAGATTGTGCCAAGGTGTTTACCATTTCAATGGATTCTGATTTATCCTTCTGTTCTTCTGCCTGCTTGTAAGTGTTCTCAGTCTCTCTGTCTCTGTCTCTGTATCTGTCTCTAACTTTCTGTCTCTCTGTCTCTGTCTGTCTGTCTGTCTCTCTGTCTCTCTCTCTCTCTCTCTCTGTTTAAATTTTGTCATGGGTTAGTGTCTTTCCATTTAGGCGAATTCAGAAACACACATATTCATTTAAAGAAAAAAGGGGGGGGGCAGCGAGGGAGGGACAGCAGGAGGGAAAGGTGTTGTGTGGCACCAATAAATTGTTTATCTTTGTCTCAAGTCTGTCTCGCTCGCTCTCCGTCTCTGTTTGTGCCTCTGATATTCTTCTTTGCCCCCTCACTCGCATACTTCCGGTTGATATAGAAGTGGGAGAGGAACAAAACTACGTTTTGTCTGCATCAACAAATCCCATGATGCCAATACTGACCATCAGCCGGGTCCAAGCAGATTGCGCGGGAATTGTCTCCCGTATTTTCTCCTGCTCTGCGGGATTCAAGAACATGGCAGAAGACTGATGGTAAATGATAGCAGCGGCAATGTTGCCCCCCCCCCCCCCCCCCCCTACCCTCCCCCACCATCCCCCGTTGAACATCAGGCGCGGTAAGCAGTAGCATAAAACCGCTTATCAGCACGTGAACGTCGTGCACTGTCTGTCTTGGAGACATATCTGTCTTGATTTATGTGTCGTGTGCGCCGGTGTCTTTTGGAGGGGGGCCGGGGCAGCTCAGAAGGGTCTTATCACTGGCGGCGTAATGTGTCCAAGGATGGCGCTGAGGTCATCGCTGGATGAGCGTCAGGAGCCCATGGGAGTGTTATGGAGAAATAGACACCTCTGTCTGTCTGTCTGTCTCTTCCTTTCTCTCTCACTATCTGTTTGTCTGTCTGTGTCTGTCTGTCTCTCTCTCTGTGTCCGCCTCTGTCTGCCTGTCTGTCTCTGTCTATCTCTGTCAGTCGGTCTGTCTGTCTGCCTCACTCTCTGTCTGTCTGTCTCTCTCACAATCTGTCTGTCTGTCTGTCTGTCTGACCGACTCAGTTTGTCCGTTTGCCTTTCTGTCTAACTCTCTGTCTATCTGTCATTCTGACTCTGTCTGTCTGTCTGTTTCACTTTATATATGTACGTGTGTTCGTGACCCATGCGTGAATATATATGTGCACGCGTGTGTGTCAATGTGTGTGTGTGTGTGTCCCCCCCCCCCCCCCTCTCTCTCTCTATGTCTCTCTCTCTCTCTCTCTCTCTCTCTCTCTCTCTCTCTCTCTCTCTCTCTCTCTCTCTCTTTCTCTCTTTCTCTTTATTTGTCATTATTTTGCATAGTTAAATATAATAATCCCTAAGATCGAATGTGGGAGTGAGAACGGCTACATACGCAAAGGTCTAATCAATGACGAACCTTGGAATCTAGTCTAGAAACGGAGTAAGAATGAGAAGAAGATGATATTAATGCAGTTGAAATTGGAAGTAGACTTGGACAAAATGACTTCTATGTCCAGGTTAGATCTTTTTAGACAATGCTGCCAAAGAACTAATTTGACAACCTCCTACCCCCCTGTTCTTCGATTGCCTCTTGCCTTCTTTTCGTTCGTCCTTCCTTGCTTTCTGTCTTCGTTTTCCTTCTTTCTCACTTGCTTTCATTTTTGTTCTTTTTTTTCACCCTTCCTTCCTTCCTTACTTTTTTGTGTGTGACTGGAGATGCCGGAAGAGAGAGAGAGAGAGAGAGAGAGAGAGAGAGAGAGAGAGAGAGAGAGAGAGAGAGAGAGGACAACTGCACTGGAGTAGAAGTAAGCACAGTGAACGGTTTCACTACTTTCTGATTGAACCAGCCATGATTACCCCAAGCCCACTCACAGTCAAGTCTGTAATCTTATGGAATAATGTTTCTCATATTATTGGTTTGTAACTCCCATTCGTGTTGATGATTTTGGACCCAAAATTATTTTAGCTACACATACAAACAGGAAGAATTCAGTCACTGTATGTGAGAGTCAGAACAAATAGCGATGGAGGGAATGGAAAGGGTAGAGAAAGGAGAGAGTGGTTTAAGGGGATGGGGTTGAAGAACGAGAGAGGATTACTGGACCTAAATGCCTTAAACCAAATCAGAGTCAATAGCAGGAGAGGAATGTGTACAAAATTAGAATGTTCTTTCCATGAAACTGTCTGTCCTTTCAAACCCAATGATTGGTATGCATGGTGGAACCTCGAGGTCTCGTATCACTTCTACAGCAGGGATAGCTTCCTGCCCTACCTGGCGTAAATGAACACGAAAAGGACGTCCAATTAGATTTGTCGACCCTCAGCCGATCGATAGCTAGGGAGGAGAAGGAGAGATGCAGCTCAGGCCAGCTTGCTGCTGTCATGTCCTCCAAGATTTCTGCCTGACAGCGTGACTGTGGTCGGCGAACCGACAGCTGTGGATGAAAGGGAGACAACCAAAGGATCTCACAGTTATGGCTTGGAAAAAAGCACCAGAACCTTTTGTTATAGTGTAGTGAACTGCACATACTTCCTCTCAGGGGGATGACCACACTGGGGAAAGAGGCAGGTCCTGAACACACAAACAACACACAGAAAGCCATGTAAAACAGTAAGCATATATACATCTAATCTGTCGACATCCTTAAGGCAGAGAAGACTGGGGGTGTGGTGAACGCGCCAAGTTTTTGACTGGATTTACTACTACCCACATTTAAAAAAAAGAGACAGAAAGGAAGTTTTTTTATAACAAAATATACATCAAGTTGTTTGGAGCAACAGACAGTCAAAATAAACAGCTGCTGTCACATTTGAACAGTGTTTACGCTGTAGTTACTAGTCCCCAGATTAAAACAAACAGTAACAAACAGGCAGTTGTATATCCTGACTAGAGAAAAAAATGGTAAGAATGTCTAGAACAAAGACAAAGAATCGGACGACAGAAACGGACTATAAGCAGTGGGCGACATTTGAAAGTAAAAAGCAGAGGAAAAAGCAGAATCAAAGAGGGTAGCAGAAAAGTGGAAATAACTGGCTCAAATTTTCCAATGAGCAGGGATGCAAGTTTTACTGAAAGGGATCCAGTATGTGTACTTAGGTAGCGCGCGTTATCATTAAACATACAGTGTGTATGCATCTTGCCGAACACGGCAGAAAAAGTGTGAAAATGAATAGAACGTCTACCAGTTACAGAATGCTTTTATTAGAAACAGTGTTGGAAATTTTACAATGACACCAGGCATGACTGAAAAAAAAGATCGATTTTTCCATGACCCCTAACTCTTAAAGTCAGCATTTTTCCTGCTTGTATTGAATACTAAGTGGTTAATAGAAAGACAGCAATCGAATCAAAAACTGGAATGTTTCAGTTTTGCCGGTCTGTTTCACTTCTGTCTCTTTCATTTTGTGACATAAATGATATGCGTCGCGCTACGCTGTTTGGCAAGCCCTGTAAACGTTCCAATGATTGGTGGGCATTAGGTGTGATGTCTGTTTTTATTTTACAGACAGGCCCACTAAATCAAGAATCCCTTTTATACCCCTCGCCCAGAAACACAACCTGTATTTTGTTCGCGGCAAGACTTTAAACAAAAACTGTATTTTTGTTCGCGGCAAAGATAAAGAGGACTTTAAACAAAAACATAAGAGTCTAGATTAAGTAAGCTTTCACCTTTAAAAATTGTCATTTGACATAACTGATGTGTGTTAACGATTCGCCGCTCACAGTAAACTTTCCCAAGATTGGTGTGACATTTGCCACACACAGATATGCTCACGCATTATGGTTTTAACATGGTGGACACGTACCTGTCACAGAGAAAGGAGCACTGTGGTATCTGTATGAATAACATCAGCTGTGCAGGAAGTTATCATGGAGGATGTGTCAGAAGAACGGTAGAACGATGCATCAGGAAACTTTTTTTTTAACTGCAGATATTGCATGTATTCAGAATGTATGGGTGGCGTGTCATAGATGAGTGATAATGAATGACAAGCATGGTTTGCTTATCTAGAGTTCCCCGGAGACATGCCCAGTGCAGCCCTTGCTGTAGAATGTCCTGTATAAATCATTTTAAAGAGTTAAGACACAACACTGCTCTTCCATTTTGCAGCTTAATTCTAGTTTCAGCGTCCTGAGTGTAAGTCCTTGAACTATATTTTTTATTCTATTGCCTTGGGAGGAAAAAAAGCTTTTTAAAAAGGTACTATACTGTTCGTACTTGGAGTAAAATTTGTCTCAAAATGGCGGCCGTACCCAGACGTGGCACGTGCCTCGTTTCGTTCAACTGTCATTCCTCGTTCGGCATCGTTCTTTGTTCGTTTGTTTGTTTTTTTTTTTTTTCCTCAGTCTTGTTCTACATTGTACAATATTATTTGTCATTTGTTATGTGTCGTTATTTGTTTCTGAATGGCTGTCTCTAGTCTGGTGAATGAAGCAAAAGAGACTGTGCCAAGGTGTTTTACAATTCCAATTTTGATTTAGTCATCCGTTTTTCTTCCTGCTGGAAATTGTTCTCTCTCTCTCTCTCTCTCTCTCTCTCTCTCTCTCTCTCTCTCTCTCTCTCTCTCTCTCTGTGCGTGCATGCGTGCGAGTGTGCGTGCGTGTGTGTGTGTGTGTGTGTGTGTGTGTGTGTGTGTGTGTGCGCGCGCACGCGCGCGCGCGCGCATGCGCGTGTTCATGCATGCGTTCGTGTGTGTGTGTTTGTGTGTGAGCGCTCGCGCGGGCGCGCACGCGTGCGTGTGTATGTATACGTGCACGCATGTTTGTTTGTTTGTTTGTTCATAACAATGGCTCAGTGTTTGAAGCTTTTGTTCTAGATTGTCATCTTGTTTATTGACTGGTGTCGGAATTTATCACAAACATGCATGGTCCATCATCTCCTTGCCATG
>JADBJO010000567.1:610000-617500 GCA_016801955.1 Conus betulinus | reverse complement strand
CTCTCTCTCTCTCTCTCTCTCTCTCTCTCTCTCTCTCTCTCTCTCTCCTCCCTCCCTCCCTGTTCCTTTCCACCTTCCTCCCTTTCTCCCTATCTAGTTCTGTCTGTCTGTCTGTCTGTCTCTCTGTCTGTCTGTCTGTCTGTCTATAGCACATTGTTATCACCCCATTCTGGTCTGTGTGTTCATATATCCAAGTTGTTTCTTCCTGTTTGTTTTTTACCTTTTCCTTTTGTCGCTTTTTTTTTTTTCCCCTTTCCTTACTTTTCCCCTCTGTCATTTGTTTCCACTTTCTGTGATTTGTGTACAGTTTATCTCTACTTTCCTCTCACCCTTTTCGTCATTTTTTTGTATTTTTGAGTTTTTTTTTTTCTTCTGTGTACTTTCTCAATTCAAGGTTTTTTTTTTTTTTTGTTGTTGTTTTTTTTTCCTTTCGTCATTTTTTTTTTTCCTTCTCTCTTTCTTCTCTCTGTCTGTGTGTGTGTGTGTGTGTGTGTGTGTGTGTGTGTGTGTGTGTGTGTGTGTGTGTGTGTGTTTTTAAGTAGAACTCGTGTCATTTTAACTTTCTGCGTTTTATTTTACCGCTGTCTTTACCCTGTTTTTACGTTCTTCCATTTTTTTCTTTCATTTTTTTTTCTTTATTGCTTTGCTTCTTTCGCTTTTCCTTGTTTGTTTGTGTCTTTTCTGTTCCAAATTACTTACTTACTTTCTTTCTTTTCTGTTTCTTTGCTGAACGCTTGTCATTCTTAAGTTTCCTTTATCTTTTTTCTTTATTTTTTTTCTTTTTTTTTTTAGTTCATAATTTTTTCTTCTGAAAGGTGTGGAAGAGAAATAACGTTAGCAACGTTTTTTGCGTACCAAAATATAGCAAATAATCCCAAAACCATTTGGACTGAATTTGAGAATGTTGAAAGCAGAGATTATAAAAAGTAAAATACACATGTGCATGCATAAGTGCAAATTCACACACACACACACACACACACACACACACACACACACACACACACACACACACACACACACACAGCTTCTCTATCGCTCACACACACACACACACACACACACACACACACACACACACACACACACACACACACACACACACACACACACACATGACGATATTTGTATATGGATGAATGTTACTTTAAAAAAGAACACACCTTCAAGGTCAATTACATACATGAAAAAATTGTATCAAAGAGACTTAGACAGTATCGCTAGATTTATGTTTGAGAATGGATTATGTCTGTCTGCTGAGAAATCTCATATGATGCTTTTTGACGCTGGTGGTAGTTTTCATAATCTCCCTACTTTTAAGATGGATGACACTGTACTTACCTATACATCTTGCATAAAGTTTTTAGGTGTACATCTAACTTCAAAATGATCATGGAACACACATATTGAATATATCATAACTCAAGCAAGGAAAGCTCTTAATCTTCTGAAAGTTGTGAGCTACCAGAGTTGGGGACAGGATACGTGCACTTTAATTCATTTATCAAAACTCTCTGGTCAGGACAAGGATTTCATATGCACAGGAAGTATATTTTTTCAGCTCCTAAGTATCTTTTAAAAAAGTTACAAAGCACAGATTGCAAGGCATACAGAATAGCCCTGGGAGTTCCCCTTTACGCTTCCATTTTAGGGACATATCATGAAGCTGGCGTTTTGCCCCTGGATGCTTATCGAAAATTAGCCTGTGCTAAATACATTCTAAGATGTTCTACTGTTCAGAACTCAAATGAGGATGAACTTAACATGCGATCTGATTTAGATTTTCCAAAACGCGCGCAACAAAAACAATACGATCAAATAAAACCATCCTTACGTACTCCTCAAACCTGTTGAAATCTGCCAAAATTGATCACAAAACCATTGCCCCACGTTATCCCCTGAGTCCCATTCCTAGTTGGGGAACTCATCCCGGCAAGGTTTTTGATTATAAATACACTGACTTGCAAAAGAATGTCAATAATAACGTCCTAGGTGCTATGGCCAAGTCACATATTGACGATAGTTATCCTAATCACTTAAAAGTTTATACAGACGGATCCCTATTAAATGGCAATGCTGGTTCCGGCTTTGTTATTCCTGCTTTGAAAGCAGATAAATCTTTTCATCTTGGAAAGGGGTTTTCTGTCTTTACGGCTGAACTGATAGCAATTCTAATGGCTCTGCATTATATTATTGACATTCCACGTGATTTTTCTAGAATACTTTTTTGTGTTGATTCCAAATCTGTTCTTCAAGCAATGGAATCTGTTGCTGCTACCAATCGCGCCGAGATTATCACCGAACTAAAAATTCTGATCCATTTCCTTACATCTAGAGGGATAACAGTGGACTTTTGCTGGATTCCGTCACACTGTGGGATTGTAGGAAATGAATGGGCAGACAGAACTGCCCGCATGGGATCCAAAAACTCTGAAAATTCTGTCTATGTCAAAATACCCTTGAGTCTTCACGAAGCCTATGGACTCTTAAATAAAGTCTCTTTTGAATCTTTTTATAAGCTGTATAAAGATTCAGTTCTCTTTAAAATACATGTACAAGATTCTTCACTGAGTTGCTGTTCAAGAACTCAGAAATCTACCCGTCCATCTAACTCGCCCAATCAAATTCGTAAACTGTATACAAAGACGCATGTACATGTACACAAATTTCGGAAACTGGAATCTCTCTTATATAGGCTCAAAGTTAACGCTCTTCGTACAAAATTCCACAGAAATTTACAATGCGCTTGTGGAGCAGTCGACAGTTTCAATACTCTGCATTTTCTTTTTAAACTGTTCCTATTTAACTCATCTCTCTCCAACTTCCGACAAAAAGATTCCCCATGCATTTTCCAGAATCTCCACGCCTTTTTTACATTTGTAAATTCGTTGATGTTAAGCCCAGTTGGCTCGTTTGTGTAAATATTTCCAGGGTTTTTGTTTGTTTGTTTTTTTTTTTTTTTTTTTTTGCTTTGTAATTTATCTTTTAAATTGTTACATTTAGAACAGTATTTTCTTTTCAATAGTCAAAGTCGCATATGCACACACGCACGCGCACGCGCGCGCGCGCGCACACACACACACACACACACACACACACACACACACACACACACACACACACACACACACACACACACACACACACACACGTCGTACGTAGGCCTATACTAGCATTTTGCATACATTATTTCCATTTCTCTCATCCACTCATTTCTGTATTATTTTGTCTAATATCACTTTAAGTGAACAGACGTTAAATTGAAGAAACACACACACACACACACACACACACACACACACACACGCACGCAGAGAGAGAGAGAGAGAGAGAGTAAGAAACAAAGAGAAATGGATGGATGGATGGATGGATGGATTGATGGATGGAAGAACAAGCGGAGAGTGAAAGAGCGGGCAAGAGGCGGGAGGACACTGATGACGCCGCAGTCTGAACCATTCATTTCATTTCCATCAGCCTCGGTAACAAAAACACAAAAAAAAGTCACGGTCAGCAGAGAGGCACCTAGCGACCAGGAGGTAGCCGTCTTTGCCCAGACCCTATCTGTATGCGCAGCCCATCCTTGAGGTCTCTTCTCAGCGCCCCGGCAGTCAGACAGCTTCCTAACCCACCTGACATCAATGGGCGCAAACTGGGCGCCAAATTTGATTTGTCCGCCTTGGAGCCGATCGATGGGCCGGGCAGCAGGGGAGAGAGAACTGCACCTTGGCCTACTGGTATCACTTCCCTCCGACCTTTCGGGGGCTGAGTAGCCTCACGTGCTCGACGTACTAAGATGGCGGACAGTCTGACATCTGAGGGGAGGACATTATGTGAATGACACACACATCCAAGGACCAGTCAGAGATCGGTTGTTCTTGTTGTGCATGAAAGAGAGGTCATCTTTGAGTCATGATTAGGAAATATTTTTGTTTCTTTGCTCTAGCCGTTAAAGCTGTCATTGTCTTGTTTGTATAGAAGATACAGTGGATTTCAAACGGAAACTAACAACAAAAGATGTAAGGTTGCTTAAACCTGTTTTCATCTCTCATTTACTTACTTTGAAAGATGACGTATCGGGACACTCAAACACACACACACACACACACACACACACACACACACACACACACACACACACACACACACACACACACACACACACACACACACACACACACACACACACACACACACACACACACACACACACACACACACACACGACTGAGCACCCATCTCTAACCGTGAGAGGGGACATTGTTATGACTACAGAGATTGAACAACTTAAGATGAGTTTCACCATACTCGCAGAAAGGCAGTCAGTCAGATCATAGTGGCAAACTGCATTGATTTGGCCGGCCACGCCTTCCTTATTGGCAAACAGGAGCATGAGAGGTCACGTGGCGTACACACTGAACCAAACCTTCGGCGGTAAAGATGCCGCAGAAAAGAACTTCAAGCAAACCAAGACTTTTTTTAATTACAAAAGTGGCAGGTTGTCGTAAAAAGGAACGATGATACAGATTGATAGGCGTTGTGTGTTGTCCATGAGAACTAGGGGAGGAGCCAGGTGTGTAACTATTGTGAACAGTCTCCCGGCTTTGTCACAGCTCTCTGTTGCTGACATGCTGTCATCAGTTACACTGCTCATCAGTGTCTGCTCGTTCCTTTCCAGGCGAATGTTCTCTTCATACATGTATGCATGACAGTTGTTGGTTTCTCGTTACGCTTTTTAGTTGATTTTTTAAAGATAACATTGCTACAAAAATGTTTAAAATCACGGAAATGTGTCGAGTGGGAAGAAGTCTGTTGACCCACGCATTTTTCCTTTGTGCTTGTGAGTCGAGTTTTCAGAATGATTTTGTGACTATAATTTGAAGAATGATGAAAATCTGTCAAGTAGGCGCGTTCAAGCTCCACAGAATGCGGACGTTGTGGGCATTGAACGAAACAAATGGTAGTTTCTTTTGAAGAGTGGTGCCATTCCAGTTCTTACAGAAAATTGTAATTTGCTAGTTCAGTTAGTATGCCGCGAAATAACCAAACATAATAAACAAACAATAACAAACTTAAACAATAATTGAAATTGTTTATTCTTTCGCTTGGTGGCACATTAATTCTGTTTTTAATCTTGTTTAATTTCCAACTGTAGTCATCCCACTTTGAAACCAGAAAATGGAAGAAGGAAAAAAGGGAGAAAAATGCACATTTCCCTTTGGTAACTTTTATTTCGTTCTTTCCTATCTAAAGATTACCTATTTCCTTACTATGGGATATGTAATGTACGACGAACCGTTAAAGCAGTTCTAGAAACTGTTTTACATCGCCAGGTCATTGGATATATGATTTCACCTTCTCCTCCACCTCCTTCTCCTTCTCCTCCTCCGTCTTCTAGTCGTCAGAAGGGAGACTGGTTGTTTGCGAGGTTGTTATTTTTTTTGTCGCCATTTTATGCTTTTTTTATGGAATTTAGGACATCACCGAAGACTAATTGAGAAAAGCACAGAACCAAAATATTTGTGAAAAAGTGTAAACCATCATCCGAGGCGCACGATCGTGTTTTACACAACCTGCCCACAAACAGAGACGACGGGCCCACAGCAGGAGACGTTGGGAAGAAAGAAGACACGGAGAGTGCTCGTGACTCCCCAATGTCTTCGCCTTCTCTGGACTCCGTTTGCTCAGTGGCTGTGGAGGTTAAGGGGTAATTCTGACGAGATCCGTCATCAGTCGTCGCACATTGACTTCCACCAGCCGCCATTTCCGATCCCGCCCCCCACCCCTCCGCCCCTCCAGCTCCTGACACCCCCCCCCCCCCACCCCTTCCTCTTTGTCTGTCTTACTCTCTCCCTCCTTCCCACCTTCATCTCTCTCCGTCCCTCTCTCTCTCTCTTTTCCGCTCTCTCACTCTCACTGTCTTCTTACTTCCCTCTCTATCTCTGTCTGCCTCTGTCTGTCTGTCTGTCTGTCTGTCGTTCAGTTTTGTCTGTCTATCTATCTGTCTGACTATCTGTCTGTCTGTCTCTCTCTCTCTTTCTGTATATGTTTCAGTCTCTCTCTTCCCCCTCACTCTCTCTCTCTTTCTCTCCCTCTCTCTTCTCCTTCCTCCTCTCTCTTTTTGTCTGTATTTCCCCTCATCGCTTATTGACTTCCCCCTCACTCTCTCTCGCTCCGTTCTCCCTTCCCTTCCCTCTCTCTCTCTCTCTCTCTCTCTCATCTCTCCTCTCTCTCTCTCTCTCTCTCTCTCTCTTCTCCCTCCCTCTTCCAACTGTTCTCTCCCGCCAGTTCTCTCTCTCTCACTCTCTCTCTTCTCTCTCTCTCTCTCTCGCTCTCTCTCTCTCTCTCCCTCTCTCTCTCCCCCCCTCTCTCTCTCCCCCCCCCCCCCCCTCTCTCTCTCTAAGCGGTCAGAGCGTCACCCCCTGTGTCCTGATCCCCTCTTTGGAGCGGCGTGGCGGGTGTTTGACTGGGCAGATTGGCACGAGCCTGCAGTTTGCCCTCTCCGCCTGGGGGACCCTGCCGCCTTGATGCCCGGCTAATGAGGCCCAGACCCTGTGTCCACAACGAAGACCTCTTCCCTCGGCGCTCCATCTCCAGCCCGGCACGCTCTGTCCAGTGTCCTCTTGTTGTCGCTGTGGGCCTTTTTGTCCGTGCTCTGGGTCGCCATTTTCTTTTTTTTTTTTAATTTAAAAAAATGTTTGAAGGTTTTTTTAACTGTTTGTAATGGCAAGTGAAATTGCAGTATTCAAAGAGGAACAAAATATATCCGTTGCCATCGTTTAGGATTCTCGTTGTCAGTGATGGTAGGTGTAATTTTTGTTTTGTTTGTTTTGTTGTGCGCTTACCAAATTGGATAGCGCGATATCATTACAGACAAACAGACACTGACGTAGATGGGTAGATAGCTAGACAGAGGAACAAATAGACAGACAGACATGTAGACTGCCAGCTTGATAAATCAATGCATGTAAGAAACCGAAATTTTTACAATCGAAGAATACATTTTTAAAAAATCATTCTCGAGGTCTGTCTGTCTGTCTTTGTCTCTCTGTATTTGTCTCTCTGCTCTGCTATGTGTGTTATGTTTCTCCCCTCTCTCTCTTCTCTCTCTCTCTCTCTCCCTCTCTCTCTCTCTCTCTTTCTCTCCCGTCCCTACTCCTCCTCCTCTCTCCTCTCTCTCCCTCTCTCCTGCTCGTCCTCTCTCCTGCTCTCCCTTCCTCTCACTGCTCTCTCTCTCTCTCCTCTCTCCCTCTCCGCCTCTCTCCTCTCCTCGCTCGTCTCTCACTACTCCTCCTCTCTCTCTCCTCTCGCTCTCAATCTCTCCCTCTCCTCCCTCTCCTCATCGTACTCCTCTCCTCTCTCTCTCTGCCTCTCATCCTCTCTCTCTCTCCTCTCTCCTTCCCTACTCTCCTCCTCCCCTCCTCTCCTCTCCTCTGACCACGGTCATCACTCTCCTCTCCGTGCACTCTCGTTCTCTCTCCTCCCCCCGCTCCTCCTCTACCG
>JADBJO010000567.1:595000-600000 GCA_016801955.1 Conus betulinus | reverse complement strand
ACACCCGGCAGACTGGTGGGGATCCGTTGATTAGTTTTCAAAACTCCATGGCAAGAGACTTGGCGGAGAAATATTGGCGTTAGACGGGTACTTGTGCTGGATTAGAAGGTCAAATGGTGAGAGACTTCAGACTGACGTCACCACTCCACCCGTTATGTTCCCCCACTCTTCCTTCCTTCCTTCCTTCCTTCCTTCCTTCCCAGCTCTGTGTGTGTGTGGTGTGTGTGTGTGTGTGTGTGTGTGTGTGTGTGTGTGTGTGTGTGTGTGGGGGTGTGGGGTGGTGTGTGGCGTGATTGAACGCGTGTGTGTAGGTGTGTGTGTGTTGTGTGTGTGGGGGTGGTGGTGGCGGTGATTGAACGCGAATGTGTGGTTTCTGTGTGTGTGTGTGTGTGATGTGTGTGTGCTGCGTGTGTGTGTGTGTGTGTGTGTGTGTGTGTGTGTGTGTGTGTGTGTGTGTGTGTGTGTGTGTGTGTGAGAGAGAGAGAGAGAGAGAGAGAGTGGTGTGTGGGGTGCGGTGATTGAACGCGAATGTGTAGGTTTGTGTGCTTGTGTGTGTGTGTGTGTGTGTGTGTGTGTGTGTGTGTGTGTGTGTGTGTGTGTGTGTTTGCTGTGTGTGTGTGTTAGTGTGTGTGCAAGTGTGTGTGTGTGTGTGTGTGTGTGTGTGTGTGTGTGTGTGTGTGTGTGTGTGTGTGTGTGTGTGTGTGTGTGTGTAGGTGTGAACTAACAAGAGAAAGAGGCAGAGAGAGATGAGGTACTTTTAGACAGGCAGACAAAGGATCTTCAGTCAAAAGTCATAATAATGGTGTTACGGTTCAGGTTTTCATGGGTTTTTTTTCTGACAATAGCTCCTTCCGTTCTTCTCTCTCACACACACACACACACACACACACACACACACACACACACACACACACACACACACCACACACACACACACACACACACACACACACACACACACACACACACACACACACACAAGCGTTTTTTTAACAGTTGTTTATGCTCATCCTGCTGCCAATGTGTCCTGTGCCGCTGCCCATGTTGTTGATACTGTGCAATTTCTTCAATCTATGTCTCCTGATGCTCCCATTTTTATTCTTGGTGATTTTAATTACTGTAAACAGAAGATTGACTCATCCCTTCCATCTTTTAAACAATATATTACCTGTTTTACTCGTAAAAACAAAATGCCCGATCTTTGTTATGGCAACATCAATCACGCTTACAAATCTGAACCCCTACCCCCTATCGGAAAATCCGATCATGATGTAGTCCACCTCATACCCGCGTATAGACCTAAAATTCAGACAGAACCCATCATAAAGAAGAAGGTTAGGTATGGGAGCCTGGCAGTATTTTGGAATTACAAGGATGTTTTGACTGTACTGACTGGGACCTTTTCTTTGAATCCTCTGTCAATATCCATGAAGCAACAGATGTCATATCAGAATATATAATGTTTTGTCAAGATTTAATCATTCCATCAAAAAACAATCAAAATTTTCCCTAATAATAAACCATGGGTAACGAAGCCACTGAAAACAGTGTTAAATGAAAAGAAAATTGCCTTTCAAACAGAAAACAAAATGGAACGTAAGAAAGTCCAAATAAAACTGAGAAAGGAAATACGCTCAGCCCAAACAAAGTACAAAGAGAAGTTGAATTTGCAGTTTCAGTGCGGTAATATGCGGAACGCATGGCAAGGTCTAAAGAAATTAACTGGTCAAACCAAATCCTATCATCACTGTGCCTTATCAAAAGAACAGCAACAACAATTCGCTAATGAAGTCAACAAATTTTACTGTCGTTTTGATGCTCATGATTTCACCGATGCATTGGGAGTGATAAAAGAGGAAATCAAAGCAAAGATAGAAGATGAGATCATTATAGAAGATACAACAATACTTTCAATGTTTAAAAGACTAAATATCCAAAAGGCGCCTGGACCAGACAATATTAGTAGTGTATTATTCAAGAAACTGTGGATCTCAACTCTGTCATGTCTTCACTAGACTGTTCAATTGGTCTATTCAAACTTCAACTGTCCCCTCTCTCTGGAAAGCCTCAGTGATCTGTCCTATACCAAAAAAGTCTAAACCATCTTCCTCAATGACTACCGTCCAGTCGCTCTAAAATCCATTGTGATGAAGTGTTTCGAAAAGAGCAATACTCAGTCACCTCCTCACTGATACAGTCAGTCATCAAGATCCTTATCAGTTTGCATACAAACGCAACAGATGCACAGACGATGCCACTCTCACACTTTTACACAACGCTTACACTCACCTGGAGAAAACAGATTCTTTTGTTCGTATTCTTTTTAATGATTTTTCATCAGCTTTTAACACCATCCAGCCTCATCTCTTAGTGCACAAATTTTTATCCTTAAATGTCAGACCCAGGCTTATCCTGTGGATCACAGATTTCCTCATCTCCAGATCCCAGTCAGTGCGCTATCAATCTGTCATGTCATCTGTCCTCTTTTGTTCCACAGGTTCCCCTCAAGGTACCGTTCTTTCTCCTCTCCTCCTTACTCTGTACACCAACGACTGCATTGGTACAGAAGAAACACCAGTCATTAAATATTCAGATGATACAGCCCTTGTAGACCTTTCCAATTCTGATGTAACATATTTTGATGAAGTTGAGCGTTTCAGCACCTGGTGTAAAGAAAATTATCTTGAGCTTAACGTAAAAAAAAAAACAAAGAGATGATCATAGATTTTAGGAAAGCGAAAAATATGTGCCTTATCTTTATATTGATGGAGAAAAAGTGGAACGGGTAGAGGAATACAAATATCTGGGCACAACGTTAGACAATAAGCTCACTTTCAATACACACACCAGGTCCGCATACAAAAAATGCCAAACCAGAATGCATTTCCTACGCAAATTGAGGAATCTGCATGTGCAGCCAAAAATTCTTAAAACATTTTACAGGAGTTTTATTGAGTGTGTCTTGACCTTTTCATGCATTTGCTGGTATGGAAATCTTAATTTGAAAAACAGCAAACTCTTGGATAGCGTTGTGAACATCTGTGGTAAGATTGTTGGTGAGAGACAGGAGAGTAGTGAGTGAGTTGTATGAAAGAGGTGCGGTCAACAAGGCTCGTGCGATTGTTAGTGACAGTGGGCATACGCTTGCGCGACAGTTTGAGCTCCTTCCATCAGGCAGACGATTTTATGTCCCCAGAGCTAAGCTGATGCGCACAAAAAAGAGCTTTGTGTTCAAATCCATTGCGCTTTTAAACAAACAGCGTGTAAGAAGAGGCGGTGGATCACCTGTGACACAAGAGTATAGATGCTGGAGTGTGGGTGTGTTTGTGTGTTATGTGTGCATGTCCTGGAACAGTGAGGAATAGAAATGTCTGGAATATGTCTTATCTTAATGATTTTTAATGATAAATCACCTATTTCTCCCCCCCCCCCCCCCTCTCTCTCTCTCTCTCTCTCTCATACGTGCACACGTGTATGTATATATATAATTATGAGTGGCTGAGTGCATGCTTTATTTTCACTACCAAAAGGAGAAAGATTGAAATTCCCATTTTGGTGATACACGCATGTTTTATTGTTTGAAAGTAACTTTAATTTTCAGTGTCACGTTTGTAACTATAAATATGTATGTCTTAACTTTTAGGGCATATATATATGTGTGTGTGTGTGTGTGTGTGTGTGTGTGTGTGTGTGTGTGTGTGTGTGTGTGTGTGTGTGTGTATTTAGATCTAGTTGCAATAAACAAATCTTAAATAAATGTTAGCGAACCGCCAAGAGAAACGTGGACAAACGAGTCACAAGACAAAACACGACGCGTTTCGACCTCTTAGGTCTGAGTTAAGCTAAGCTAATCAAAGCAACAAACTCGTTCATTTTTGTTGTTCTGTTTGTGTCTTGCCTGAAGAAAACCTAAGAGGTCGAAACGCGTCATGTTTTGTCTTGTGACTCGTTTGTCCACGTTTCTCTTGGCGGTTCGCTATCATTTATTTAAAATTTATTTATATATATATATGTATATATATATATACATATATATATCATCCAGTCATAAACGTTTATCACAGTGCTGTAGTCTTCTGATATCACAAAACAAAGTGAGAGACAGACAGACAGACAGACAAAGGTGTGTGTGTGTGTGTGTGGGGGGGGGGGGGGGGGTAACGAGAGGAGGGAGGCAGGGAGGGAGAGTGGAGAAAGAGAGAAAGAGAACAAAGAAAGTTCAGCAGGGGGAAGTTCGAACTTATTCTGTAAAAGTGTGCAGAGAAAATATGTGAAATCAATCTTTCCTGCCACGCTTCTGGTCGTAGACAATCCCCCCCCTTCCCCTTCCCTCCCCAGTTCTTATTGAAACTGTAGGTACCCGTCGATCAAGACAAAAAGATCTCCGAGGCGAAGCTTCTGCCGATAGCGTCTTAATCAAGTCAACCCTCATCCACACACGTCCCCGACTCCCGAGCCGCGGGAGCAGACAGCAGCAACAATGGGACCCCCTGGCTGTGGGTCGATGGCTCATTGAAAGGAGCTGCGAAGGGCGGGGCAACGTGTAGATGTTTTTTTTCCGCAACGGGATAGAGAAGCATGCTTGTGAGTTCACCGCGTATCAAATCAGAAGGTGAGAACTCCAGGTAAAAATTGCTCGATATGCGGACGTTCGAAGTGCCAGCTGACAGACAGAATATCAGCTGTGAAATATTAAAGAGTCGCCTTGAGCTATATATGATGCAAGTACCTGCAGGTGATCTTTTTTTTCTGATGAGGTGTCTAAGTGGGCTAGTCGGTTCAACACATATTCAACACACTTAACCGCCCTGTCTAGAAACTGGGGTCGACGTCTGTTCAAGTTAATACTTATGTAGTTGCTCCTCACCACCACCACCACCACCATCCCCCTCCTTTCTCTTTCTGTCTCTCTCTCTCTCTCTCTCTCTCTCTCTCTCTCTATATATATATATATATATATATATATATATATATTATATATATATATATGTGTGTGTGTG
>JADBJO010000567.1:582500-585000 GCA_016801955.1 Conus betulinus | reverse complement strand
ATGCCACTCTTCTTATATTTCGGCCACGTGGCCTTTTTCAAGAGGAAAAAAAAAAAAAACAATACAACTACGTGATGTCCATCTTTGGCAACCAAGTTGCCAAAGATAGACATCACGTAGTTGTATTGTTTTTTTTTTTCTCTTGAAAAAGGCCACGTGGCCGAAATATAAGAAGAGTGGCATTGTGATTTTCTATTATGTTTTCTTCCCTTTGGAGGACTATTGCTTTTGTTTGTGAATGATTATAGTTTGTAGTTATATACCTGAGTTAGAGTGTGTGAGCATGCCTGCAGAAATATGGATGTTTGGACGAGTATTGTGATTGCTCATTACAACTGGCATAGACCCTTCTCTAGAGGCGATAAAGTCATGCCTGCATGGCATTACGGCTTTGTAGTCATTGACCTTTACTTTTCACTAAGTCAGCGAGTTGTTGTTGTTGGTACTTCTTCTTCTTCTTCTTCTTCTTCTTCTTCTTCTTCTTCTTCTTCTCTTTCTTCTTCTTCTTCTTCTTCTTCTTCTTCTTCTTCTTCTTCTTCTCTTCTTCTTCTTTCTTCTTCTTCTTCTTCTTTCTTCTTCTTCTTTCTTCTTCTTCTTCTTCTTCTTCTTCTTCTTCTTCTTCTTCTCTTCCTCTTCCACCACCACCACCACCACCACTACCGCTACCACCACTACTACTTCCTTTTTCTGCTCCTCCTCCCCCACAACCACCACTACCATTTTCTCCTCCTTCACCATCACCCCCTCCTTCACCATGTGCTTCTCTGCTCCATCTACTCCTGCAACTTTTGTTCCTGACGATGTGTGTGTGTGTGTGTGTGTGTGTGTGTGTGTGTGTGTGGTGTGTGTGTGTGTGTGTGTGTGTGTGTGGACTGCAGTGCCGCCCATCATCGTGGACTACAGCCAGCCGGTGGACATGAAGCGCATGGAGGGCGAGGAGATCGAGATGTTCTGCAACGCCTCCGGGGTGCCCAAACCCGCCATCACCTGGTACAGGATGAACCGCTACGCCTCCGCCACCCGCACACGTGAGACGGACAGAGAGGGTGGAGAGAAAGAGAAGGGGGGAATGGATGGAGAGAGAGGGAGATGGAGAGAGAGAGAGAGAGAGAGAGAGAGAGAGAGAGAGAGATCATTGACCAATTTTGTAGTGGGGGGGAAAAAACAGTGTAGGCTAACAATTCTTTTGCCATTACATTACTTGGCAAAGACTTTAAAAAAAACCCCGCAAAAGAAACAAATGGGGGGGGGGGGGGGGGGGGATCAGGTGAAAGAAAAATGAAAAATAAAAAATCGAGGAAATATAATATATATCATGAATATAAAATCCTTCACTAACAACACATGGGGGGCCACTGGGATCCCTCTTGAAGACAGAACCAGTCAATTTATCCTCCTCCGAGGCCTTTCGTCACCTGCATCGGACTCATCAGGGAGGCACGGCTGACAGTGTCTGTGCTCCTTTGGTATCAGATGGGGACATACCACATTCTATAGTTCTGTGGCATTCTTACTTCCAAGGGTAAAAAAAAAAAAACACAACAGAACCCAGCAGAAGCCCAAAGCATCCAGCGAAGGGTAAGAAAGTCAAACGAAAAAGAAACTGCGACAGAGGAATAAGTTGCTGGAAAAACTGAAATCATCATGCAAACAGTATGGAATGTAAGGGGGAAATCTTTGAGCATATATATGCACATATATTCATTGACGTCAGCTGGATGTGTTCCGACATGTACACCAGTGTGAGTTGTTGACCGGAATACAGTCCACGGAGAAAAAAACTACAACGTCACCAAAGTGTCTGCTAGTGTGTACATCTAGTGTTGTTGATGCTGGAGAAAAAACTCTTCATTCTATGCGTACACGTCAGTGTGTGTTCTTGACAAGGCTATTCTATACGTACACATCAGTGTGTGTTCCTGAAAAGGATATTCTATACGTACACATCAGTGTGTATTCATGGCAGGGTTAGAGTCACTTCATTCTAGACAGTGTGTTCCTGAAGGATATTCTATACATAAGCGTGTTCTAGGACAAGGACACTCTACATACACATCCTGTGTGTGTTCTATACCTGTGTATTCATGGCAGGGTTAGGACTATTCTAGACGTACTCATCAGTGTGTGTTCCTGATATTCTATACGTACACTAAGCGTGTGTTCTGGACAAGGACATTCTATACATACACATCAGCCTGTGTTCTTGATAAGGATAGTCTATACATAGCGTAAGCATCAAGCATGTGTGTGTTCCTGACAGGGATAGTGTCCAGAGAGACAAGCCCTTCATTGTGTTCTTGTCAGGGATATTCTACACGTATACATCCGTGTGTGTTCTTAACAAGGATATTCTATACGTATACATCAGTGTGTGTTCTTAACAAGGATATTCTATACGTATACATCAGTGTGTGTGTTCCTGACAGGGGTATTCTGTACGTATACATCAGTGTGTGTTCCTGACAGGGATCTTCTGTATGTATATACATCAGTGTGTGTT
>JADBJO010000567.1:577500-580000 GCA_016801955.1 Conus betulinus | reverse complement strand
GTGTGTGTGTGTAAAACCTGTGTAAAACTCTCTCTCTCTCTCTCTCTCTCTCTCTCTCTCTCTCTCTCTCTCTCTCTCTCTCTCTGAGATACACATGTGTCTCATTTCATGGAGAAGAACAAATTATTTGCAAATTCTGATCTGGATTCCGATTTAATCGTTCGCCACACAGCATTATCACGAATGTGTGACTCATGGCTTTCAAATACGAACCAATAGCTGCAAATGACAGGAGTTGTCTTTCCTGACTTCAGAAAGGCGTTTGATCTTGTTGATCATTCCTTTCAGTTAAACAAACTGTCTATCTGTTTGAACAGTTCCTCGACAGTCTCATGACTCCATGCATACTTGAATGACAGGACTTAACATACGCTGCGTAACAGCAAAACCACCCTCAATAGACTTTATCAAACAGAGTCCCACGAGGTTCAGTGCTAGGCCCCATCCTAGTCTATATCTTCATCAGTGATTTACCATTATCCATGTTAGATGAAAAAGCCGCAACTGGATTTATTTGATGATGACTGGTCAACCCAGACAAATGGTAGGGATCTACAAACAATAGAAAAATCTCTCCGGCTAAATATGTATGTAGTGACAGACTGATAATATTCATCCTCAATGGTCGTACACACAGCCAAAACAAAATTTACGATTATAACCTCTGGCAAAAAGCGCCAGATGACTTCTCTTTACCTAAAACTTTAGTTTGAATGGTAGTTCTATCGAACAGGTAGATAAGCATTGTGGTAAAGGGGTAACGATAGATAAAGAATTGAAATGACAATCTCATCTAAATAAGCTATGCGATCGTCAAAAAAAAAAAACTTTTCATATTATCTCAACTAAAACGCAATGCCAACACTTCTCCCTTCATCATACACATAACGTCACGTATTGCAAAACGCTGCAAAACATGGGGATAGGAGTAGTGATATCCACAAAAAAAGACTGAATTCTGTCCATAGACGTTTGGCAAAGTTGTTACTTCCAGCTGTACTTCTGCAACAGATGAAAAACTAAAAGCACTAATCATACTCTCTCTGAGTTAAAAAAAAAAAAAAAAAAACTAAAGCACTGGTCATACTCTAAGTAAACAATTTAAATTCCACAAGGGATTATTCATGTTTTTAAATTCCGACAGGTACCATGCCATATTGTATTAATGCCCTTGTTACAAGACTGAGCAGCCGTTCCGGCTCGGAGAAATTCCTTCTCCTTCCCCCCTGCCCTCGCATTGATCAATACAAAGCAAGCCCAGCTTATTCTGGACCATATGTCTGGAGCTCAAATACACACACGTTAAAACATTTCATGACACACTCACATATACATTTCATTTCTCAATAACTTAATTATTCGATTGACGTCCATTTGCAAAGTCTTTTGTAAACCGTGCATCGAAGACGTTCTCTGAACACGTAACCTGCTGTTCCATTAAATTGCTTCTCCCCACTCCCACTCTCCCCCTTCCAACCCTTTCGCCCTCCTCCTCCCCACCATCCTCTCTCATTCTCTCTCACTCCTTCCCCCCCTCTATCTATCTATCTCCTTCTATCTATCCCTGTCTATCTATCTATCTATCTATCTATCTATCTATCTATCTATCTATCTATCTATCTATCTATCTATCTGTCTATCTATCTATCTGTCTATCTATCTATCTATCTATCTATCTATCTCTCTGTCTGTCTGTCTCTGTCTGTCTGTCTGTCTTTGTCTGCCTTCTTTTTTCCTCTCTTCTCTGTCTCTCTCTCCGTCTCCTCAGTCCCTGTCTCCTCTCTCTCTCTCTCTCTCTCTCTCTCTCCTCTCTCTCTCTCTCTCTCTCTCTCTCTGTTATTGTTGGTGGTGGTGGTGGTCCTTCTGGTTGCCTACCTGGCATGTCATTATTACGTGTTTGAACAGGCTGTTTGTCGCCATAGAATTACATGACAGTGTTGTTGTGCTGATTTGTCACTATGAATGAAATGTGTTGAAATAACCTATGCATAAACAAGGACAGTTTGTAAGTGTAGGCCTCAGCCCAGAATCGTCACTCTCGAGTATTAAAGATCAATCAGACAATCGATCAATCAATCAATCAATCAGTCAGTCTCTCTCTCTCTCTCTCTCTCTCTCTCTCTCTCTCTCTCTCTCTCTCTCTCTCTCTCACGCATGCGTTGTCCCTCCCTCACAATGACTCTCTCTCACACGCTTCACGTCCTCTCATGCCTAGGTCTAGGTCCTCAGTGTATGGACCTTTCATTGTGTCCTCAACCCTAGGTCTAGGTCCTCAGTGTATGGACCTTTCATTGTGTCCTCAAGTCTAGGTCTAGGTCCTCAGTGTATGGACCTTTCATTGTGTCCTCAACCCTAGGTCTAGGTCCTCAGTGTATGGACCTTTCATTGTGTCCTCAACCTAGGTCTAGGTCCTCAGTGTATGGACCTTTCATTGTGTCCTCAAGCCTAAGTATAGGTCCTCAGTGTATGGACTTTCATTGTGTCCTCAAGTATGGACTAG
>JADBJO010000567.1:555000-575000 GCA_016801955.1 Conus betulinus | reverse complement strand
CCCTGAGAGCGTAGTCACTGTCCACACACGCCCAGTGGTCAGCCTCTGATTTCGCTGTGAGCTCCACGGGAAACCGTTGTAGCAAGCCTTAATCCCCTCCCCCCCTTCCAAAGCCCCCCTGGTGCCCCCCCACGCCAAAAGTCTGACTGACTGACTGAAACCAATTTATTGTCAGATTAACTCAAAGTTGTACTCGCAAGGGGGTAAATCCAAACGACCTCTACCTTTGCTTCCTAACCCCTACCCCCCCCCCCCCTCCCCCTCCCTTCAAAGTTCTCAGTGTATCCCGAATGACCGAACATATTGAGCGAAGCACGTTGTATCTGAATTGGAGAGAGGAGGTGGGATAATTCTGGACCGCGGCCAGGACTGCTGTCCAGCCAGTACCAAGAACCACGCCCAGCTGAGTGGCTCAGGGCATGGTTAAAACCAGACCACCGTGAAGCGGTGATCGTAAGTGCCCATTTCCTACTCCCTGTCTCATGAGTTGGAGCAGGTCGGTAAGAACACCCACTTGGACCTGCGTGGGACAGGCATACTTACAGACTTTTGTTGTCAATATACAAAGAAATACATCTAGTTATTCTACCCTTTAGTTTGCTTTACCTATTGCATATTGAATATGCTTGAACGTGCCATCGAAATTCAGTGCTACCAAAAACCTTTTCGTTTTGATATTTCATTGACTAATGTCAACTTTTTATCATATGTGATTTTGCGTTTTAGAGTGATTTATAGGATTTTCTTCCCCCATCTCAAATTCTACACATTTAGTAGCATCGCATAAATCGCGTGTTTCCGACTGTTTGTCAAAGCAAAGGACATTTTCGTGTTTCAGCATGCTTGTTTAATGTGCAGTACATTCGTGCGTCATAGCTGAATTTACCCCACGTGCTCATTCCGCAGTCTGGCGAATTTTTTTACAGATAATTATAGTCTGAAGTATAGGTTCCAGTGTGCTGCCTTGAGGATTGCCTTTTTAATCTTCTGCATATCAGGAGTAGAATTACCCCTTTTCATCACAGTGAAAGATATCAGGGATCGGTGTTAATTTACTGAAACATAGCAAGCTTTGTTTTGAACTTGTGCTGCATTGGGTCACTTGTGACGGATTGTATTTCCGGCCGACCGTAGAAGAGATTCACTCCTATTCGTTCCAGCATGCCGGAAAAATGGACACTTTTGTAACACAAAACACTTCCGAGTTTTCTCCTTTACGTTTACCCCAAGGGAAGTTTATAGCCCATAAACTGCAACTACATTGACAGTATCTATCTAAGTACCCCCCTTCCTCCCTCCATCTTCTTTCCCCCTTCCCCCCACATTTCCAGTTCTCTTTCAGGTGGAAAAAAATGCTCGCAAACAGAAAGAAAGAGAGAAAGTTGAATGACACAAAAAAGAAGAAAATCAACGAAAAAAAAAAAGAGAGAAAGAAAGTAAAGTAAGAAAACGTAAAACAAAGCAAAACAGAAATGAACAACAACAAAAAAAAAAAAACAGAAGAAAAGAGAAAGAAGGCTCGACAAGAAAGAGAAAAAAGAAAGAAAGAAATCATAGGAGAAGAAACAGAACAGTTAGAAACCAAAACAAAAAGGTGGACGAAAGAAAGAAACTCGGAAGTAAAAAAAAAAAACAGTCAAAATAAATGAAAAAAAATGGAAAACAGAAATCTAAGAAACAGAGTCAGAGGACAGAAAGAAAACAAAAGTAAAATAAAAAAAAAAAACAGAAAGGAAGGGAGGGTGGGAGGATAGAAAGAGAAAAAGAAAAGAAAAGAAAGAAAAAAAAGAAAAAGAAAGGGATATCAAACACACTGGTAAACAAATAGCAGCTCTGTGTGTGCTATGATTCCAGCTCTTCCCTGATCAGAGCGGGATCGGTGAAAAAGAAAAACAGTGATTTAGGAACGGACGGGGAAGGTGTCGATCGTGTGAAGGGAAAGGGGGGGGGGGGGAGGCAGGGGCGAGAGGAGATGTGTGGGAAGAAGGGGGAGAGCATGAGGGGGGGAGGGGGGGGCAGGGGGGGGGGGGGGGTTCGGGGATGGTGGAGGAGGGGCGTGGAGGGGTGTGGTGGTGGTGAGTGATCTTAAGAAACAGGAGAATTTTGAATCACGCATGTTAAGCTTTCAGCGAACGATTGTGGTGTATTAGTAGAAGTCCTAGCACGCGCACACACACACACACACACACACACACACACACACACACACACACACACCACACACACACACACACACACACACACACACACACACATATACACACACACACGCACACACACATATACATATATACACACACCACACTCTCTCACACACTCTCTCTCTCTCTCTCTCTCTCTCTCTCTCTCTCTCTCTCTCTCTCTCTCTCTCTCTCTCTCTCTCTCTCTCCTTTCGCTCATTCCGTTCTCGTCATTCTGCATTGTGAAATCAGTTCCATTGCCCTGTCATTGTTGATCGACAACCGCGTTCACAAACAAGTCCAAAATTGAATAGACGACACGTGCGCCATAGATATTGCACGATGAGAGCGAGTCAGTGCGAAGAGAGAGGAGACAGTGGAGGACAGAGGCCACATTGTTTGACAATGGAGAGAAACAAGAAGGAGGACGTCATTTTCGTTGTTAATTTAGAAAAAGAAAGAGAGAAAAAAAACAACAACAGGAAAGTTAAGCAAAATCTGAGAATGGAGAAGACAAGACGTGTCTGAAACATGAAGCACCGCTGCTCCACAAGAGAGTCCTGTTCTTTCGTGTGGCTCATATTCTCCAGCATACACATACCAAAAAACAAGCCAACAGAAGGACAGCATTCCAGATCCATGAACAATGGCAGGGATTATGAGATGAAGAACTAGGCTGAAATTCCTGTAAAACCTCCAGCAGATTTTAGAATTTGATCATTGCCTGACCAACAGTGACCCTGTGAGCGTAGTCATTGTCCACTCACTGCCCAGTTGTCAGCCTCTATTTCTTGTGTGAGCTCACAGAAACTCAGTATAATGTGTCATCCCTTCCCCCCCCCCCCCCCCCCCTCCCGATGTCCCTCCCTGGCGGATGGAAATGTGTATGTCTCCAAGTTCCCCCGCAAGGGAGTCAACCCAGACCCGACTTCCATCTGCAGTCCCAAATCCTTTCCATCCTTCAAAGGTCTCAGAGTATTCCAAACGATGAAAAGTATTGAGTAAAGCACATTGTATGAGAGAGAGAGAGAGAGAGAGAGAGAGAGAGAGAGAGAGAGCAGAGAGAGAGAGAGAGAGAGAGAGAGACAGACAGACAGACAGAGAGAGAAGAAAGGGCGGGGTGTGTGAGTTTAGGGCTCGCGCCTATTCTGATCGGCTGGATAGTGATCTCTGAAGTGGTGTCATTACGACCTATCCCACCGGCCCTGGTCTGAGCCTTCTCAAAGTCCACGCGTTCCCAAAAGCAGAGGGCTGCGCCTTCCCCACGTCGTTCCTGCGCTCCAGTGAAACAGACCCCGAGCATGCGCTGCAGAGACCTCTCCTGCCCAGTTCTTTTGTGCAGTGTGGGCCAACAATAGCAGCTGCACTCCAGGACAACACTGGTCAGCAGCAGACAAAGCTGAGTGCATTCGACTTCCTGGATGGACTGACGTGAAGGAAGAACAAAGCAAAGACGGAAGTAAGAAGCCGGAGAAAGAAGAAGGAAGGGTATTAGAAGAAAAGAAATAATAGGCAAAAAAAAAAGGAAAACAGAGAAAAAAAATACAGAAAAAAAATGGGGGGGGAAAAAAGAGAAAGAAGCTTTTACAGAAAGACATAGAAAGTAGGAAGGAAGACAGAAAGGAAACAGACAGAAAGAAAACAGAAAGAAGTTTAAAAGAAGAAGAAGAAGAACAAGAACAAGAACAAGAAGAAGAAAGCACAAAAGATTGATAGCTAATCCGCTGGTAAAACAATGGCCAGTCTGTTGTGTTTTGGCATCTGTTCTTTCCTCTGTCAGCGCCGGATCTGGGAAAGAAAAGTGTGTGTGTGTGTGTGTGTGTGTGTGTGTGTGTGTGTGTGTGTGTGTGTGTGTGTGTGTGTGTGTGTGTCTGTCTGTCTGTCTGTCTGTCTCTCTCTCTCTCTCTGTCCCTCTCTCACTCACTCACTCACTCTCTCTCTCTTTCTCTTGCTCTGCTCTCTATCTCTCTCTCTCTCTCTCTCTCTCTCTCTCTCTCTCTCTCTCTCTCTGATATGTGTTCGCTTTCATTTTACCTTCCTAAGGACATCTCAGGCTAATTCTATGATTTCAATGTAATTGTCTCTCGGAATATTGACTTTTCGGTCGAATGTAAAACGTCAAAACACATGATCTGTTAGCTGAGGTTTTTAGCTGTTTTCATTTACACCAGTGGAAAGAACTGAAACAAGATCTTTTCTCACAGAAAGAAAAAGAGGAAAAGGCGTATCGGATATTTTTTTCATTTAACAAATCCGTGGAATATTTGTTTTTCTGCATCAGAATGAGTTTGACGGATGGATTAGTTGGTGTGTGTGTGTGTGTGTGTGTGTGTGTGTGTGTGTGTGTGTGTGTGTGTGTGTGTGTGTGTGTGTTATGTTATGTGTGTGTGTTATTTATGTTATGTGTGTGTGTGCGTGTGTGTGTGCGCGCGTTCGCGCGCGCATACGCATGCATGCATGTGTGTGTGTGTGTGTGTGTGTGTGTGTGTGTGTGTGTGAGAGTGTGTGTGAGAGAGAGAGAGAGAGAGAGAGAGAGAGAGAGAGAGAAAAGAAGGAAAAAGAGATATCGACAGAAATGAGAAATAAAGAAATGAAGGATGCCACTCCACATCTGTGGAGAGAGAATTGGTGAAAGCACGGCTACACTAATGGTGAAACTGCACAGAGCTTGTTGTCTTTTGCTCTCTGTCCTTTGCCTCTTACGTGGTGGAGCCTGAAATAGGGCGTAACGTCTTGTTGGGACGGGAGGGAACGGGGCGGGGGTGGCGTAGGGCAGTGGTGGAGGGGGGGGGGGGGGGGGGAGGGAGAATGTGTCAGCTGAGAAAAGGAAGACTAACGGGGGTGGGACATTTCTAGTTTGCGTGGAATCTGTTTTCTGTGTTGGAACCATTCAGATAGGTGGCTGGTTTACACAGTGGCAAGCGCGCGCGTGCATGTGTGTGTGTGTGTGTGTGTGTGTGTGTGTGTGTGTGTGTGTGTGTGTGTGTGTGTGTGTGTGTGTGTGTGAGAGAGAGAGAGAGAGAATATGCTAATGCGAAAGTTTAATCAGTGTAGGCCACGGCTCTTAACTGAAAGAGTACACATACAGAAAACATTATCAACACATAACGCAGCTCTGATAACACGGTGCATTCACATTAAGAAAAACTACTACCATGTAGAAACAACTGGCTCAGTAAAATGTGTATCTAAAATGATGGATAGCTAATGCATAAATTCCTAATCTGAATTTAGGTGTTATATATTTTAAGCGCATGTCTATGTCTAAGGTGACATACGTTTTCAGGTCACGACCATCGCAAAAAAGTTCGTGTAAAAATCAAACCTGTCACGGTTCTGACTATAAACTGGACCATTTGTGCCACCTCCAATCCAACGAGCCGTTGGCGGAAAAGACATGAACATCTTACCAGCCCTTTGATTCAACTACACAAATCCAAATCCATATTCAAATAGAGGCACACCTTGGTCACCCAGTTACTTTCACCTTTAAAATTTAAGTCAGATAACATTATATGCAGAGAGAGAGAGAGAGAGAGAGAGAGAGAGAGAGAGAGAGAGAGAGAGAGAGAGAGAGGTTAGGGTTGTGTTAAAATTATGAGTGTGCATTATGTTTATGCGACATTTTCTGTTTTGGTCGTAAACGGAAGAATATTGCCAAAATATATGCCCATTACGATCTGACACATAAAAAGCTCACCGCCTCTGTCTGTCTGTCTGTCTGTCTGTCTGTCTGTCTTTCTCTCTCTCTCTCTCTCTCTCTCTCTCTCTCTGTCTCTCTCCCTGTCTCTCTGTTTCTCTCTCTCTCTCTCTCTCTCTCTCTCTCTCTCTCTCTCTCTCTCTCTCTCTCTCTCTCTCTTTCGTTTGTCTCCTTTCTCTACTCTCTCAGGCACACTTGAAGATTTTGTTTTCCATAGAGGAACAAAGTGTTTAATCTTCTGCTTGCTGTCTACATTGCCTTTTGAATATGCTTGAACGCACCATCGAAAATCAGCCATACCCAAATCCTTTTGATGTTTATATTCATTGACTGAGGCATACTTTTAGTCATCTGTGATTTCACGTTTTACAGCAGCATTTGGGATTTCCCCAATATCAAGTTCTACACATTTAGTAGCATCAGATTAACACATCGCGTGTTTCCGACTGTTCCGTCAAAGCATCTTTTAATATCTTTTCGTGTTTCGTTATTTTTGTTTAATATGCAGTACATTTGTGTGTCTAGCTAATTTATCCATGTACTCATTCTATAGTCTAGCGAATTATTTACAGATCTAGACAAAAGTATAGTCCCAGTATGCTGCCTTGAGGATTGCCTGTTAAAACTTGTGCATGTCACGGGTAGCATTTCCGCCTCTTTCGTGACAGTGAGCCCATATGAGGGATCGGTGTTAACTTACAGCAACATATCAAGTAATGGTTTGAACTTGTGCCGCAGTGGGTCACTTGCAACGGATGATTCTTTCTGCCATCGGCAAAACAGATTGATTCAAATTCGTCCCAGCATGCTGGAAAGATAGACACTTTGTAGCGCACAATACTGCCGAGTTTTCCCCCTTGACATTAGCCCTTAAGAAAGGTAACTTCTGAGTTTTCTGGCCATAAACTGCACACACATCGACAATATTCATTTTTGTGGGCCCCCTCCTCCCTCCATATCCTACCTCCCTCCCCCACCCACTCTCTCTTCGGTCCCCCCCCCACCCACTCTCTCTTCGGTGGATCGAAAAAAAAATGATTGCTAAGAGAAAGAAAAGAGAAGGGGAAAGTTAAACGAAAAGAATAACACACACAAAAAAAAAAAAAAAAAAAAAAAAAAAACAGGACGAAATCAGAGAAAAGAAAGAGAAAAAAGAAAAATAAAGGAACACAACGTAAAACACAAAATCAAAAGAAACAAAACAGAAATTTGAAATTTGAAAAAAAGGCAAAAAAAAAAGAAAGAAAGAAAGAAAGAAAAAGAAAGACGACAAGAAAGATCAAAAGTAAGAAAGAAAACGGACAGAAACCGAAAGCAAAGGTGAAAAAAAAGAAAGAAAAGTGAAAGAAAAAAGTCAGAATAAACGAAAGCAGAAAGCTTACAAACAGAGACAGACGGACAGAAATAAAACAGCTGCAAATAAAAATAGAAAGGAAGCAAAGCGAAAGAAAGGGTAAAAGAACAAATAAAAGAGGGATGGATGGTAAATTCACTGGTGAAACAATGGATTAGCAAATTTACTGGTGAAACAATGGCCTAGCAAATTCACTGGGGAAAACAATGGCCTAGCAAATCACTGGGGAAACAATGGCCTAGCAAATTTTACTGGGGAAAACAATGGCCTAGCAAATTCACTGGGGAACAATGGCCTAGCAAATTCACTGGTGCAACAATGGCCTAGCAAATTCACTGGTGAAACAATGGTATAGCAAATTCACTGGTAAAACAATGGCAAGTCTACATTTTGATTCCTTCTCTTTCCATGATCAGAGCGGGATCGGTGGAAGAAAACACTGATTGGAGGAACAGACCCGTGAAGGCTGGGAGAAGTGGGAAGGGAAGGGCAAAGTGTGGAAGGGAGGGGGAAGGGGCAGCGGCAAGAGGAGATGTGTGGGACGGAAGGGAGAGGATGGGCGTTGGAAGTCAGGGGTGATGCTGGATTGGGGGGGGGGGGGGGGGGGGGGGGGGGGGGGGCAGGGGAATGTGAGGTGAAGGGCTCTTTAGAAACAGGCGTATCTTGAAGAAGACAGTACGTTTGCAGGAACGATTGTGGTGTGTAAGCAGAGAAATGTGTCTGTGCGTGAGAGAGAGAGAGAGAGAGAGAGAGAGAGAGAGAGAGAGAGAGAGGAGAGCATGTGTGTGTGTGTTCGCATGAATGCACGAATGTGTGTATGCTTGTACAGAGCACGCGCGCGCGCGAGCGCGCGCGCGCACACACACACACACACACACACACACACACACACACACACACACGCGCGCGCGCGCGCACGCACGCACGCACGCACGCACGCACTCTTGAACGTGCTACCGAAAATGAATGATAAACTTTTCATCATCTGTGATTTTGCGCTTTACGGTGATATTTAAGGTGTTTCAGCGATGTCAAGTTCTGCACTTTAACGTTTGTCTGGCACTTGTGCTGAATGGGTCACTTGTGATGGACTGAATTTCTGGCCGCTGATAAAAGAGACTGATATTGTTTCCACCATTCGGGAAAAAAAAATTAACATTTTGTATCGCAAAATATTCCTGAGTTTTCCCCCTTTACTTTAAGCCCCAAGGGAGGTAACTTTGAGTATATAGCCATAAACTGCACCTACATCGGCAATATCCCTTTTAATAGCCCCCCCCCCCCCCCCCCTCCATCTCTTTCCATCTTGTGCCTACCAGCTCTCCTTCATGTTTTTAGTCAAGGAGCGTTGCCGTCCATCTTAGCGCTCGTGACTGAGAGGTCAGAGGGAGCAGAGGGGGAAAGGGGAAGGAAGGGAGAGCAAGAGCAGAGGGGAAAGAGGAAGGGAGAGCAGAGGGGGGAAAGAGGAAGGGAGAGCAAGAGCAGAGGGGGAAAGAGGAAGGGAGAGCAGAGGGGGGAAAGAGGAAGGGAGAGCAGAGGGGGAAAGAGGAAGGGAGAGCAGAGCAAGAGTTAGAGGAAAGAGGAAGGGGAGCAGCAGAGTAGAGGGGGAAGGAAAGAGGAAGGGAGAGCAAGAGCAGAGGGGGGAAAGAGGAAGGGAGAGAGAGCAAGAGTAGAGGGGGAAGAGAGAGGAAGGAGAGAGCAAGAGCAGAGGGGGAGAGAGGAAGGGAGAGCAAGAGCAGAGGGGGAGAGAGGAAGGGAGAGCAAGAGCAGAGGGGGAAAGAGGAAGGAGAGCAAGAGCAGAGGGAGGAGAGGAAGGAAGAGGGAGAGCAAGAGCAGAGGGGGAGAGAGGAAGGGAGAGCAAGAGCAGAGGGGGAGAGAGGAAAGGGAGAGCAAGAGCAGAGGGGGAAAGAGGAAGGAGAGAGCAGAGGGGGGAAGAGGAAGGGAGAGCAAGAGCAGAGAGGGGGAGAGAGGAAGGAAGAGCAAGAGCAGAGGGGGGAGAGAGGAAGGGAGAGCAAGAGCAGAGGGGGAAAGAGGAAGGAAGAGAGAGGGGGAAAGAGGAAGGGAGGAGCAAAGAGCAGAGGGGGAGAGAGGAAGGAGAGAGCAGAGGGGAAAGAGGAAGGAAGAGCAGAGGGGGAAGAGGAAGGAAGAGCAGAGGGGGAAAGAGGAAGGAAGAGCAGAGGGGGAAAGAGGAAAGGGAGAGGAAGAGGAAGGCGAGCAAGGGGGAGAGAGGAAGCAAGAGCAAGGGGGAGGAAGAGGAGAGGGGGAGCGAGGAGAGAAGAGCAGAGGGGAAAGAGGAAGGAAGAGCAGAGGGGGAAAGAGGAAGGGAGAGCAAGAGCAGAGGGGGAGGGGGGGAGAGGAAGGGAGAGCAAGAGCAGAGGGGGAAAGAGGAAGGGAGAGCAAGAGCAGAGGGGAGAGAGAGAAGGGAGAGCAAGAGCAGAGGGGGAAAGAGGAAGGGAGAGCAAGAGCAGAGGAGGAAAGAGGAAGGAAGAGCAGAGGGGGAGAGAGGAAGGAAGAGCAGAGGGGGAAAGAGGAAGGGAGAGCAAGAGCAGAGGGGGAAAGAGGAAGGGAGAGCAAGAGCAGAGGGGGAAGCAGGAAGGGAGAGCAAGAGCAGAGGGGGAAAGAGGAAGGGAGAGCAAGAGCAGGGGGGGGAAAGAGGAAGGGAGAGAGCAGAGCAGAGGGGGAAAGAGGAAGGGGAGAGCAAGAGCAGAGGGGAAAAGAGGAAGGGAGAGCAAGAGCAGAGGGGAAAGAGGAAGGAAGGGGAGCTGTCTGCCAAAAATCGAACGTTGCATGGATTTTGATGCTGTACCCCACTTACTTCATTTCATTTTAAAGTGTTTTGTTTGTTGTTTTTTTTTAGCCCAACTGGGTCTGCTGGCATCTGACTAGATGTTCATAGCGACCGAGTTCGGTCACATGTAAATGTTTTATACCGAAGGTGTGTGTCTGGGTTATGCCCCTTACCAATCACTGGGCCGTGGTCTGTGGAACCGGGTGGGGATTAGTTATGACCAGATCCACGATCACACTCCCGTCGAATTCAAGTGCAGTGTGTTAGAGAGAGAGAGAGAGAGAGAGAGAGAGAGAGAGAGATAGAGAGAGAGAGAGAGAGAGAGAGAGTAAGGCTATCAGGCTTCTGGCCCATACTATGGGAGCAATAGCACAACAGGAATCATTTAGATTGACCAGATTGCATCGGTAAGGAGAGAGAGAGAGGGGGGGGGGGGAACACAGACAGACAGAGGGAGTGGGGTGGGGAGGGCTTTAAGGCACGTGTCCTTTCTTATCCGCCGGGAAGAGATCTCTGAAGAGGCAGTGCCTGGGCCGTCTCAAAGTCTACACGTTCCAAAAACTGATGTCCACGCTTTCCCCACGTTACTCCCGCACTCCAGTAGAACGGACACTGAGCATGCACTGCAGAGACCTCTCCTGTCCATTGGCATTGCAGAGTGTGGCCAACAACAGCAGCTGCACTCCAGATAAAACTGGTCACAGAGCTGACTACATTCGTCTCCCAGCATTGACTGATGCTGTAAACGTGAGAAGGAAGAACTGGAAGACGAAAAAAAAGAGAGAAAGAAACAAAAAGAAGGAAGTGGTTTAGAAAAAGATAATAGGCAAAAAAAAAAGAAAAAAGAAAGAAAGAAAGAAATACAGCGGAAAGAAAGAAGAAAAGAAGACCAGGAAGCAGTAAAGAATCAGGAGGAAAGAGAGGAGAAAACAAAACACCAGGAAAACAGCAGATACAAGACACAGGAAGAAAGAACAGAAGCAGAAAGAAAAAAAAAAACGGGAAGAAGTGAAGAGAAAATGGAAGAAAGCGGAGAGATTGATAGCTAATTCCCCCTGATGAAACAATAGACAGTCTCTGGTGTTTGGGCGTCTGTTTCTTTCCTCTTTCAGTGGCGGATCTGGGAAAGAAAATTGTGTGTGTGTGCGTGCGTGCAGGTGTGTAAGCGCGCGCGCGCGCACGCCTTTGTGTGTGTGTGCGTGTGTGTGTGTGTGTGTGTGTGTGTGTGTGTGTGTGTGTGTGTGGTGTGTGTGTGTGTAGGGAGAGTGTGGAAGAAGGGTGTGGTAGGTGGGAGGCATTAGTCTGAAGAAAATTGACGTGTTGGACATTTCCAATTTTAAGGGATAGATAGTGATGATCATTAAGTGTGTGTGTGTGTGTGTGTGTGTGTGTGTGTGTGTGTGTGTGTGTGTGTGTGTGTGTGTGTTGTGTTTATCTGTTGCATACATTTGAACATTTACGTACTTATATATGTGTTAAAGAGAGACATAAGGAGAGAGAGAGAGAGAGGGGGGGGGGGGTGTTTACAGTGCGAGTCTGCATATGTCTGTTGCATGTTTATGCTTTATTGTAAACAAACTGATAGTGCCCCACTGTCTTATCATCTGACATAAGATAGTTTCCGTCCCTCCTGACCCCTTTTTCCCCTCCAACAACATTCTCTCTCTCTCTCTCTCTCTCTCTCTCTCTCTCTCTCTCTCTCTCTCTCTCTCTCTCTCTCGTGTGTGTGTGTGTGTCTCTGCCTCTCTCTCTCTCTCTCCTCTCTCTCTCTCTGCCTCTCTCTCTCTCCTCTCTCTCTCTCTCTCTCTCTCTCTCTCTCTCTCTCTCTCTCTGACATCGTGTCGTTCGCTTCCATTTTACATTCGCTTCCATTCATCTCAAGCTAATTCCTTGCTTTTCATCATAATTGTCCCTCAGAATATTGACCTTTCTTTTGTTGAAGATCAGCCTCCAGTTTACAATGGCTGCCCAATAACGCTCGAACGTGAAGCGTCAAAAGATGGTATCATGAGCAGAGCTCCTTACAGCTGCTGTCACTGACTTAGGACCAACTGAAACAAGACTCCTTTCTCACAAGAGGGAGAGGACTATAAAGACTTTATTGGATTTTTCCGTTTTAGATCTACGGGATGTTTGCTTTTCTATATTAGAATGATTGTGGAGGATGGGGTTAGTTACGAAGAGTGGGCATGTGGTATGTGTGTGTCTGTGTGTGGGTGTATGCGTGCGCGCGCGCTCGCACGCGCGCGAGTGTGTGTATGTGTGTGTGTGTGTGTGTGTGTGTGTGTGTGTGTGTGTGTGTGTTGTGTGTGTGTGTGTGTGTGTGTGTGGTGTGAGAGAGAGAGAGACGGCGGGGGGAGAGAGAGAGAGAGAGAGAGAGGGGCGGGGGGAGGTAGGATGTAAGTACATGTTCTGACACGTTTAAAGCTTTGAGCGTAAAATGTGAACACAACATTGAAAGGGCACCAGCGTAACAGGTGTCGAGTTAGAAAATGGATGGAAGGCTGAAGGACTGGGAGGGGGGGAGGGGGGGGGGGGGGGGGAATCACACCTGTTGGGATGGCTGTGATACGTGGGCACACACGCTGTACAAATGGCCTCGTTATTCTGCGTTTTACGCTTGAGTTAAGAGATACATATTGAGGCGGACTGTGGCTTAAGGCGTGACTCGTCGCCAAAGGCTGGACGCCTGCCAGCTTGCAGGCATGTGCGCACACTCAAGAAGCTCAGAGGGACCCGAACAGACCTGACGCCTTCCTACCCAATCCTACAGTCTCGCATCGATTTTTTTTTAGGTCGTCATAAATCCACGTGTTCGTTCCAGTTCTTCACCTCGAAGTCCCAGTTCTTTCATGTCGCTCACCCTTTTGGGGAGTCAAAGTTAAAAAAAAAAAAGTCATAACTTCGTCTCACGAAAACAAGCAAGCAAGCAACATCAGAACATGAAGAGACAGTCTAATTTCGTCTGCTGAAAAACAAGAGCACCCTCCTCGAAGAGATTGCGAAAATCAGGTATGAGGATTCGTCCGTCCCGAAAACCAAACGTTGAAAGCAGTACATCCTCACCGAACCCATTTCTGAAGAGACCCTCCGCCAACCTTTTCTAATTTAAAAAACCGCCAGTCACACGCTGACCGCTGCCGAAAACAAGACAAACAAGCAAAGGAACAACGGCCAAATTCGAACGCAAAACAGAGACAAACAGTCAGCGAAAGACAGTCCCCCTACGAAAATGGCGAAGGTATGAAGGAATGACTGTTTGAGTCCTGAAAACAAACGTCTGAAAGCATGCCTACTCCACTGGCGAAACAGGACAAAGTCTGTTGTGTTGTGACCCTGTCGCCTTTTGTTTATCGTGTGGAGCCGGGAACGTAGAAAGGAGCCAGTGGTTTGTTTTGAGGGGAAAGGGGAAAAGGGGAGGTGATGAGAAGCGGGGGGGGGGGGGGGGGGGGGGGTATGGTAGAGGGGGAGGGTGAATGTATGCTCTTAACAAACAAAATAAAAGGAAGACATGTTGGGTTGGACATTTGCAGTCTGCATGGAATCTGCTTGCCGTGTTGGAAACGTTAAGATGGATAGCCGGACTAGACAGTGACGCGTGCGCATATGGTGGTGTGCTGTTGTGTGTGTGTGTGGTGTGTGTGTGTGTGGGTGTGTGTGTGTGGTGTGTGTGTCTGTCTGTCTGTCTCGTGTCTGTGTGTCGTGTGCGCGTGGTGCATGCGTGCGTGCGTTGCGTGCACTGTGTGTGTGTGTGTGTGTGTGTGGGTGTGTGGTGTGTGCGCGGGTGTGCGCGCCGCGCGCGTGCGCCCCGTCGCCTGCGTGTATGCGTGTGTGTGTGTGTGTGTGTGGTGTGTGTGTGTGTTAGAGAGAGAGCGTCTATCTGCATACATACAAGTTGACATGTTTACTTGAGTGTGTGTTTGACTGGAGCAGGCCAGGAGAGAGCGAGGAGAGAGGAGAGAGCGAGAGATGAGGAGACCGAGGAGCTGAGAGAGGGGAGAGGCAGATGGAGAGGAGAGGAGGGGACGAGATGAGAGGGAGGGGAGAGAGGAAGAGAATAGCCCCCCCGAGAGGATGGAGAGAGGAGCCCCCCTGACCGGGAGGAGAGCAGAGAGCAAGGAGAGAGAAGAGACCGAAGAGCTGGAGTGGGAGAGAGGAGAGAGAGACCCACCAACCCGAGAGAGAGAGAAGGAGAGAAACGATTTGGGGAATTACGGGTTTTGAGGAGTATGGGAGTAAATATGTCATTCATTTTTTTGTTTTTCTAGTAAAATCGTACAATATTCCTTAACCATAAGTCATGATCTGGCATAGAAAGCTCCTCACCTCTCTCCGTCTGTCTGTCTGTCTGTTATCTCCTCTCCTCTCTCTCTCTCTCTCTCTCTCTCTCTCTCTCTCTTCTCTCTCTCTCTCTCTCTCTCTCTCTCTCTCTCTCTCTGTCATTCCTCTCTCACTTTCGCTTTTTCTCTTTCTGTTTTAGTCTCTGTCGGCTGTCTGTCTGTTTGTCCGTCCGTCTGTCTGTCTCCCTTTCTCCCTTCCTCTCTCTCTCTCTCTCTCTCTCTCTCTCTCTCTCTCTCTCTCTTTTTCCTTTCTCTCTCTCTCTCTCTCTCTCCCACGCACGCCCCCTCTCCCCTCTGTCTCTCGGTTTCTGTCTGTCTGTCAGTCTGCCTACCTGTCTGTTTATGTGTCTCTCTGTCTGTCTGTCTATCTGTCTCTCTGTCTGTCTCTCTCTCTCATTCGTTCTCTCCCTCCCCCCTTCTCTCTATCTCTCTCTCTCTCTCTCTCTCTCTCTCTCTCTCTCTCTCTCCTTGTACTTTCCCCCTCAGTCTCTTTCTCATTCCTCCTTCATCTATGTCTTTCTTCCTCTCCCACCTTCTCTCCACCTCCCCCTTTCTCTTTTTCTATCTTTCTCTCTTCTCACTTTCTCTTTCTGTCTCTGTTCTGTCTGTCTGTCTGTCTGTCTCTCTCTCTCTCTCTCTCTCTCTCTTCTCTCTCTCTCTCTCTCTCTCTCTCTCTCAGTCGCACGCCGCCTCTGTCTCCAGGTTTCTGTCTTTGTTTGTCTGCCTTCCATTCCTGTCTGCCTGCCTGTGTGTCTGTGTGTTTGTCTCTATCAGTCTGTCTGTCTGTCTGTCTGTCTGTCTGTCTGTCTCTCTCTCTCTCTCTCTCTCTCTCTCTCTCTCTCTCTGTCATGACTGGTAATGTTCGTTTCATCTGATCTTGTGAAATCCCCATAAAGATCAGTGTTTCTGGCGTTCCTTTGCAGACTAAAACCTCCATCGGATTAGCAATCATTTTTTTTTTATAACAACGCGTCTGTGAATCATTAAACATCACCAGTTTTCAAACACGTTGTCGACGTGTTTGTGTTGAAGCGGGTTCCCACGGAATCAAGTACTGAATCAGAAATGACTTCCACCAGTAAAGATAATTACGATAACAGAAACAGATTCAGAGGACAGGACAATGTGGGGTAAACGAGTAAAACAGAAAAAAGAAGTCGTGAAGAAAAAAAAATAAGACGATACGAAAAGAAAGAAAGAAAAATGCAGAAGAAGAAAAAAAAGGACAGGAGAAGGGAAGAAAGAAAGGGGAAGAGTCATGGAGTAAAAGGGGGGAGAAACAGGCAAAGAAAATGAATCGGTGGCTTATTGACTACTGATAGACAGCACAGAGGACGTGTTGGATAGGTCGTTTGTAAACTGTGAGAAGTCTGGTGTCAGTATTGTACCGGATGTTACGGCATGACGTGCCCACTGTGTGTGTGTGTGTGTGTGTGTGTGTGTGTGTGTGTGTGTGTGTGTGTGTGTGTGTGTGTGGTGTGTGTGAGAGAGAGAGAGAGAGAGAGAGAGAGAGAGAGAGAGAGAGAGAGAGAGATGTGCCTGCGCATGTATGTCTGCATTCCCTCCGTGTTTGCCAATATCTAATACAAACCTGCACAGGTAGACAGTAGTACGCAATTACCGCCTGTCTGCCGCCTCCCAGCCCCAGCCCCAACCCCCCCCCCACCCCCCCCCCCCCACCCCCGCCCCCTCCCCGCTCCCCCGTCTCTCGTTCGACCTTCTTTTTTGTCTTCGTCACTCTTCACCTTCATACTGTAAACCCTCACCACCTTCACACTCGGTTGCATCCTTGACGTCATTTATCATTAGTAAATTCGGTGACATTCTGCGCGGTGCAATGACCTCTCGTTTGCTGACCGACAACAACCTGCAGTTCACACTGATTTCCAAAACCAACACATGTCTCAAACCTGGAACTGCACCAGACTTCACCTTGAAGTCGCAGCTCTTATCGTGATGCTCACACTTTTCTATGAGAAAAGAAAACTGCGAGATTTCCTCGGCCAAAGTCAAAAAACAAACAAACGAAATCAGGAAAATGAAAGAGATGAGAGAACAAAAGAACGAGAGAAGAGAAAAGAAGAAAGAATGAAGGTACGGAGGATGCTTCCGATCCAGGAAAAGAATTTGACAAAGCGTGGCTACTCGTGTGGCGAACTCGGAGACAGTGGGTTGTGTTTCTGCTTTCTGCCCTTTTTGTCTTTCAGTGCGGCGTCTGACAGAGAACGCAGTGTTCGTTGGATGGGGTGGGAGAGGGTCTCATGGAGGAGGGGGGGGGGGGGTTGAAGGAGAGGGTTAGAAGGTGCAGGATCTGAAGAAAACAAAATGAAGACATGTCTGGTTGGACATTTCCAGTCTGCATGGAATCTGTATTGCTTGCTAGAAACACTGTGATGGGTGGAAAGATTGTGTGTGTGTGTGTGTGTGTGTGTGTGTGTGTGTGTGTGTGTGTGTGTGTGTGTGTGTGTGTGTGTTTGTGAATGTGTGTGTGTGTGCGTGCGTGCGCGTGCGCGTGCATGCTAGCCTGCTTGTGGCGCATGCGTGCGCATGTGTGTGTATATGTGAGAAAGAGAGAGAGAGAGAGAGAGAGAGAGAGTGCCTGTGAGATAACATGTGTGTGAAAGGGGGAGGGGGCACGCGTGTGCGTTTGTATGTATGTTTAGTGTAAGTGCACACATGTGAACATATGTACGATTGCGAGTGTTTGAAAGGGACAGTCCATGAGAGAGACAGAGACAGAGGAGAAGGACAGACAGACAGAGGGAGAGGGAGAGAGACTTTTTGACACTTTTCATTATATTTTATTTTCATTACCAAAGAGGCCTTTTGACAAAGAGGTCGAAAGAGAGAGAGAGAGAGAGACAGAGACAGAGACAGAGAATGTGGGACTGAGGATTGCAAGTGTACATGCATTTTTGACATTTGTAAAATCTTTGTAAACAGTGCTATTGTGCTCGACCATCCGTCTTCATACTTTAAAATATAGCACCTCTACCTTCTTCCCTGCAACCACCTCTGTGTGTGTGTGTGTGTGTGTGTGTGTGTGTGTGTGTGTGTGTGTGTGTGTGTGTGTGTGTGTGTGTGTGTGTGTGTGTGTGTGTGTGACATGTTCTGGTTGTTCTAGTTTCACTGTCATGTCACATTTTTGTCCAGATATCAAATTGTTGTGTGATTTGGAATAGTGACCTGTCTTTGTTGAAGGTCAGCCTCTCGTTCACAATGGCTTCCAAAAGCCCTCAAATGTAAAATGCCCCCCCCCCCCCCCCCCCCCCCAAAGAAATTATCAGACAGCTGAGTTTCTTTGAATTGCTTTCATTTTTGACCAGAAGGAAGGTCTGAAAAAAATATAATCTCACGAAAAAAAAAGAAGAAAAAGAAACTGGAAAACATAGCAAAGACACACTGGATTTTTCTATTTCAAATCTTTGCGGAATCTGTATTTCTTTTTGAATGATTATGATGGCTGGATGAGTTAGGAAGAGTGTGTATGGGGGGAAGGGACAGAGAGAGGGGGGGGGGGGGGAAAAGAGAAAGAGAGAGAGAGAGAGAGGGAGGGTGTGGGGAAGGAAGGAAGGTGGATAGATCTTTAGATACTTGCAGTGACCTGAATGTGTGAATCTGACCTCGAGGTACACACACAGAGAACAGTGATGTTTGAAAGGCTATCGAAACAGGTGGTGGTGGGAAAAGGCGTCAGATCTGTTTGGATTTCTGAGTACCTGTATGTTGTTGCACAAATCCGCTCTGGATGTGCTGCCCCTGTCATGACACGCCGGTTCTGGCTGGATGGATGTATTACGTGAACTTCTTCAGCAGGTGACCAGTCCCGTGGATTCGTTCAGATCGACAGAATCAGCGAATCCCGTAGTCCGAACGTAATCGAATCTTCGACTCGGTTCCTTTCCTTTTATAATCTACGTCATCTTCACAGTATGTTCTTTCCTTTTATAATCTACGTCATCTTCACAGTATGTTCTTTCCTTTTATAATCTACGTCATCTTCACAGTATGTTCTTTCCTTTTATAATCTACGTCATCTTCACAGTATGTTCTTTCCTTTTATAATCTACGTCATCTTCACAGTATGTTCTTTCCTTTTATAATCTACGTCATCTTCACAGTATGTTCTTTCCTTTTAATCTATCTACGTCATCTTCACAGTATGTCTTCACAGTATGTTCTTTCCTTTTACAATCTACGTCATGTTCACAGTATGTTCTTTCCTTTTATAATCAACGTCATCTTCTCAGTATGTTCTTTCCTTTTATAATCTACGTCATCTTCTCAGTATGTTCTATCCTTTTATAATCTACGTCATCTTCACAGTATGTTCATTCCTTTTACAATCTACGTCATGTTCTCAGTATGTTCTTTCCTTTTATAATCTACGTCATCTTCTCAGTATGTTCTTTTTCTTTTATAATCAACGTCATCTTCACAGTATGTTCTTTTCCTTTCAAAATCTAAGTCAACTTCACAGATGTTCTTTCAAAATTTATAACTTCACACGTCTTTTCCTTTTATGTTTGTATGTTCTTTCCTTTTATAATCTACGTCATCTTCTCAGTATGTTTTTTTTTTCTTCAGCGCTGAGGGTTGAAAAGGAAATTGGTTCTAATGACGTAGCGCCATTATCTCACCATTATGCACCATGCCTAGTAATGTCCTGTGAGTGGTGGTCACTGTGTCAGTGTGTGCCTGTGACGGATGAAGGCCATGTCACACAAAGTGTATCAGCTAGGCTTGCTTTTTCTACCGCTTCTTCTTCCAGTCCGTCTCTTTCTCCCCCTCTTCTCTCCACCCCTCCCTCTCTCATCATCGCGGACTCTCATTCTTCATTTCATCTGACTGTGTGAAATCCCATATATTTTAGTTTCTTGGCGTTCCCTCATAGACTAAAAACTCCATCGGACTGAGAATTATTTTGATAACAACCCGTGTGTGAGACATCAGATATTGTCGACTTGTTTGTGTTGAAGAGGGTTTCCATGGAATCAAGTATTAAATTAGGAATGACTTTGACCAGCAAAGGTATTTTGAAAAAGAAACAGACTCAGAGGACACGAAAATGTCGGAAAAAGAGGGGAGGCGGCGGGGCTTTGGGGGGGGGGGGGGCTGTGATAGGAAGGGGGGAACCGTGAAGAAGAAGCAAGAGACGGCAGACAATAAGAAAAGAAAGAAAGAAAAACGTAAAAAAAAAAAGTCAGGGGAGGAGAAGAAAGAAGGGAAGACAAATTGAGTTAAAGGGGGAAAAAGGTTAAAAGAAAACGAAACCAAACAGAAAGGAATCGATGGCGTATGAAACCGATGATACACAGCACAAAGGACACGTTGGATAGGTTATTGCTATTCTGTTGGGAATCTGGTGTCGGCTTTGTAACGATTGTGATCGTATGACATGCTCTAGTTGTTGTGTGTGTGTGTGTGTGTGTGTGTGTGTGTGTGTGTGTGTGTGTGTGTGTGTGTGTGTGTGTACGCGCGCGCGCGCGCGCGTGTGTGTGTGTGTCTGTTTTTCTGTGGTGATGTGCACGTGCGTGTGTATGCATTTTCGTCCATATGTACGAACATCGAATACAAAACGTGTGCAGGTAGACACTAGCACGCAGTATCACCTGTCTCGCCCCCTCCTCCCTTTTCT
>JADBJO010000567.1:545000-547500 GCA_016801955.1 Conus betulinus | reverse complement strand
CCTCTTTCAGTGTGGGGGTCTGGGCATGCCAAGAAGAGGTTTTTTTATGTGGAAAGGGATGGGGAAGGGTGATGATGGGGGGGGGGGGGGGGGCTGAGGAGGATGAAGGAGGTATGTGTGTGTGGAGAGGTTGTGAGAGGCTTGTGAATCTGAAGAAATGAGGGCATGTTGGAGTGGACATTTCAGTCTGCATGGAATCAGTTTTCTTTGTTCGAACTGCTGTGATTGGTGGCAGGAATAGACAAGGTTGTGTGTGTGTGTGTGTGTGTGTGTGTGTGTGTGTGTGTGTCTGTCTGTCTGTCTGACTGTGTGTCTGTGTCTGTCTGTGTGTATATGTGTATTGGTGTGTGTGTGGTGTGTGTGTGTGTGTGTGTGTGTGTGTGTGTGTGTGTGTGTGTGTGTGTGTGCGCGCGCACGCGTGCGCGCGTGTGCGTGTGTGTGTGTGTGTGTGTGTGTGTGTGTGTGTGTGTGTGTGTGTGTGTGTGTGTGTGTGTGTGTGTGAGTGAGAGAGAGAGAGAGAGAGAGAGAGAGAATACGCGGACATGTGTATGTATGAGCATGTGTACACGCATTGCCTGCACAGTTGTGTGTCTCAGTGCATGTGTGTGGTGTTGTATGGTGTGGTGTGTGTGTGTGTGTGTGTGTGTGTGTGTGTGTGTGTGTGTGTGTGTGTTGTTGTTGTTGTTGTTGTTGTTGTTTGTTGTTGTTTGTTTGTTTGTTTTACGTCTTTCACACATAACGTGATATTAGACGAAAAAAAAATCGCGGCCAGGAAAAAAGGTGAACACAACAAGTCAAAAGAAATAACTTATCCACATCTATAACACAAAAATAGAAAAACCCACTTAATCAAAGATAAAAAACAAAAAAAATAAAAACATATAACTCTTCTGTCTCATCTCACCACTGACTGTTATCTACTGTAAGTATTTGCCAATTGGACTTTTAGTTAAGCGCAAAAAGAAAAGATATGTTTCACTTGCTGACAGGAAAACATTTTGAATGGGCTGTACAGACGTATTTGGAATGATTTTTTTTTCATCCAGTTTATGTGTGTGTGTGTGTGTGTGTGTGTGTGTGTGTGTGTGTGTGTGTGTGTGTGTGTGTGTGTGTGTGTGTGTGTGTGTGTGTAAAGATAGAGAGAGAGAGAGAGAGAGATGGTTTTTATAAACGAGGATACTGTAAACCTCCACCTGTGCATACATGCTGATGTGGCCTCGTGTGCAACACGCAATGCAGTTGCACATACACACACAAAACACACAAGGTCATGAACATATTGGTAGCCCATCCACTCCCCAATCAAAAAGAGAAAAAAAAAACCTTTCCACCCTTTACTCCCCCCTTCTCCATTTTCTTCTGGCTCTGCTTCTCTCTCAGTTTCCCTGTTCCCTCCCTTTTTGTCCACTCCCTCGTCCCCCCCCCCCCTCCTCCCCCCCCCCCCCCCCTTCAGACACTTTCTCAATCAATCTCTCCATCTCACTTTATCTCTACACATCTCATATGATAGACATCTATGGCTGCATCCTCCCACAGCCCCCGAGTTGTTTTCTTTTATTTTCTTTCCCAGAAGAGCTGTATGTGAAGGGGGAAAAAAAACCATGCGTCTTATAGCATACTTACCGAACAAAAGTGCTTCTCTCTCTCACTTTCTTTCTTTCTGTCTCTGTCTCTGTCTCTGTCTCTCTCTCTCTCTCTCTCTCTCTCTCTCTCTCTCTCTCTCTCTCTCTCTCTCTCTCTCTCTCATGCTCGTGCATGTGTGTGTCTGTGTATGTGTGTATGTTGTAGTTACTATTCTGCACCTGGTCCACCGAGTTCCATAACTTCCCCTTCCCTCAGTGCCGTCTCCCTCTTTGCTGCCTGTCCACAGTCAATGCAGCAGCATCTTCCAAACACCCGGCCTGTCTGCACCACCAACCAGTCCACGGATGGCGACTGGAAACCGAGAGTTCAATGGAAGTGCTCTGATTTTCAAACAGACAAAACACTGAATCAGTAATCCCTCCTTCAAGGGGAAAAAAAAAACAATAGCAGGAGAGAGACGGGAGTGGCTTAGGGGTGGGCTGGGGGGTGGGGGAATGGGGGTTGGAGGAGAATGCAATATCCCGGAACCTGCCCGAGCAATTTGTCCTGGCCTGACTAATCAAGTGTTGAAACAACAGAAAGGCTGTGCTGTTTTCCTTTCTTCTTCCGATCTGTTTCTGATCGAGGGGCTAAAATGAGATGAGCTGCCTGTCAACTGCCGGCACTGAGACTGACAGAACTGCCTGGGTGTGGCTATGTGTGTAGGAACCAGCATGAGTGATCCGCCAGTCGCCATAGCGCAGTGCTTAGCTTCACAATTCGCGGATGGGAGGTCGTCGGTTCGATTCCCATTAGAACCATTCCTTTGCAGGCTTTTTTCAACCCTACTAGCCCCTACACATCAGATGTGTGTCAGTATCCGACAGGAAAGGTCACAGGTGGGCATCATCACACAGTCACCCCTACCCCCTCCTTC
>JADBJO010000567.1:530000-540000 GCA_016801955.1 Conus betulinus | reverse complement strand
TCCCATCAGAACCATTCCTTTGCGGGTCTTTTTTTTTTCAAACCCTACTGGCCCCTACACATCAGATGAGTTTGCTATTGGCTCAGATGTGAACTCTGGGAAAAGACAGTTGAGTTTCATTCACTTAACGTACGTATCTCTGGGAGTGTAGATCAAATTTCCTGAGCAGCGCAGCAGGTGTCCCTATCTCTTGGGCCTGGTTGAAAAACGTGGTGTACTATGAAAAGATGCGCAGAGTAAGGACAGTCCTGACATGTGGTCTCTGAGCAAAGTGGAACTCACAGCGTCATATTCATCCTCTTCATCCTCATTGATCAGTGTAGAAGGTCTTAACTTCTGTTGCCCTTCATGCCGCGCTTTCATGGTGACTTCAGTTTCGGTTTCCCCGCCACTTCTGGGCCCTCAGTGAGTCTGTGTGGAGGTTGTTGGTATTGCCAAGTTCATAGGATATAACGCTGGACGGACGTGATGGCGCCCTCCGAACAGGGACACACACTCATGCTGGCTCTTCGACTTAGTAGTTATTGTCATCAGTAGTGGGTCTTCTCTCTCTCTCTCTCTCTCTCTCTCTCTCTCTCTCTCTCTCTCTCTCTCTCTCTCTGGGTTCATGTTGCTGTTTTATCTCTTTGCTGATGTTATCGTCTTGTTCGTTTCGCCAAACGCAGTGATACAGCACGGGCTGACAGGAAGATTAGGTGCAGCCTGGAATCTTTAAACAGAGGTTCTCTCTTTCTCTCTCTCTCCCTCAACTCTCTCTCTCTCTCTCTCTCTCTCTCTCTCTCTCTCTCTCTCTCTCTCTCTCTCTCTCTCTCTCTCTCTCTCTCTCTCTCTCTCTCTCTCTCTCTCGGTCCTCTCATCTCTCCGGTTCATGTTGCTGTTTTATCTCTTTGCTGATGTTATCGTCTTTGTTCGTTCGCCAAACGCAGTGATACAGCACGGGCTGACAGGAAGATTCGGTGCAGCCTGGAATCTTTAAACAGAGGTCACATTTTTTTCACCCCAACTTCTCTCTCTCTCTCTCTCTCTCTCTCTCTCTCTCTCTCTCTCTCTCTCTCTCTCTCTCTCTCTCTCTCTCTCAGACAGGTAAGATCTTGTTCACTTTCACTATCATGTCACATCTTTCGGGTCAACTAATTCTATGACATCGGCACTAGTGTCCCTAAGAGTATTGTCCTGTCTTTGTTCAAGGTCAGCCTCCTGTTCAAAAAGGCCTTCCAGTAACTCTCAAATGTGAAATGTCTCAAATAAAGCATCAGAGAGCCGAGTTTAGTTGGCTGCATTTTGACAAGAAACACGGTCTGAAACAGGAATCTAGTCCCACGGTGGAAAAGGAAGCAGAGGAGAAGAGCAAACACGTATCGGAATGTTCCATTGCGCGGAAAACGTTTTTCCTTTTTGAATGATGGCCATGAATGGCCGAGTAAGAAGAGAGCGGGAATGAGTATCTGTGTGTGTGTATGAGGTGAAAGAAGGGGGTGCGAGAGGGAGCGACCGAGAGAGAGAGAGAGATGTGAGGGGGGGGGGGGGGATACCTATGTGGATGCTTGTGACGTTCTGGATGTGCGACTCTCTGAATGATATGCACACAGAACTGTCATGACAAGCATATCAAGAGTCGAGTTTGGAAATGGTGTAAAATTGTCAGGGTAGGGTGAGAAGATGCATCGAATCTGCAAGGATGTCTGTGAGCTTCCAAGTGTGCGCATGTCATGTAAATACACCCAGAACTGTGTGTTCACAGTCCAGTCAAGAGGAAAATGGGAGGATCTGCTGTGGCATGCAGTGACACAGCCACTCGGGGTGGATCCATGTGTGTTGTTTCAACAGATGTTTGAATAGCTAAGCGTCGCGTCGCTGTCCAGGAGAAAACCATAGACTTCGGCGAACTGCATAATCCAAAAGTTGAAACTTGAATTCTGATTCTCTCTTTCTTTCTTTTCATGATCCTCTGACTGTTCATTACAGACCAGATCGTTGCTGTCTGTCAGGGCTGGAAATGGGAAAGCACATCTTTTCTAAGGACAATATTGCCATTATTATCCCGACGCATCATAAGTAGGAACGTTCTCTGATTAGTGCTCAGTCTGTGTGCCATTCTCTCTCTCAGTATAAGTCTGAAAATATACAAAAGTTATATACAAGCTTTAGCTCCTCGCACCTTCTTTCAGTACATTCTGTCTCTCTCTTTCCCTCTTTCCCTGCATCTCTCTCACATGCACAATCTCATGCTCTGGTTCTCAATTTTAGCTCTTGTTTTAATTTTGTGAATGCAGAATTTCGTTTTATTGATTTTTTTTTCTTCATGAAACGAGAAGGATAAATCGAATTCGCAATCACTTTTAATACCAACACGTGTGTGAGATGTTAAACGTCACCAGTTTCACCATGTTGTCAACCTTTTTGTGTTGATAAGAATTTCTACAGAATCAAGATTTTTTTTTTTCTGTCAACAAAAACAAACATGTTTCAAGAAAAGATAAAGATGGAAGGAAATTGTGAGGGATTTGAAGAAAAAAAAAAAGGGACAAAAAAGGCGGGAAAAAGGAAGAGTAAGGAAGAAGTGAAGAAAGAAAGAAGGAAGGGAAGAAAGAAAGAGAAGATAGAATGCACAGAAAAAAAAGAAAATGAGAAATAAATATAAAAAGTAAGAGAGAAGTGTTAAAGAAGGGGGGGGGGGGGAAACAAATAAAAAATAGAAGGAAGGATGAAAGACACAGTAACAGAGAACAATAAAAAAACGCAATGTGGAATCAAAAAAAAAAAACTAAGGCGAAAAGAATGAAAGAGAAAGCAAGAGAATAGGAGAAAAGGAACGAAAGAAAGAAAGAAAAAAGGGAAAGAAAATAAGGCAGAAAATTTAGAGAAAAAAAAAAATAGAAGAAATGAACAAATATTAGAAAGAACGAAGAAAAATCGAAGTGAGGGAAAAGGATGAAAAAAAAGAAAAAGGAGCTGATGATGTCGATGGCTAATTAACCAGTGATGCCCGCAGAAAGGCCTGAAAACACAAGGACATGTTGGATTTGCTGTTTGTGGTCTGTAGGGATCTGGTGCATGTAGTATAACGACTGGGATAGAATATGTGTGTGTGTGTGTGTGTGTGTGTGTGTGTGTGTGTGTGTGTGTGTGTGTGTGTGTGTAAAGATACATGCATACCAGCGCACATGCGAGGTGTACATCTCTTACATCTTGTACTCGTGCGCCTCCTACACGATTTGCAGGCATGTATGTGTGCGTGCGTGCGTACATGCGTACTGCGTGTGTGTGCGTTCGTAGATGTATGTCAACAAAGTGTGCCAATATCGTACGTGAATGTACACAGGTAGACACTGGCGCACAGTTACCACCTACCCTCTCCTTCCACATCTTTTTCTATGCTCGTCTGTCTCTGTCTCTCTCGTCACTTGCCCATCCCACGCTCAATACTTTCATCCTCCTCACTCTCAATCACGTTACATCATGTAACGTCGTGAAATCAGTGATACTCTGTTCAGCGCTTTGACCTTTTGCTGAAGGACACCCTGCAGTTCACACTGATTCCCAATAACCAACACACGTGTCTCCAACGTGGAACTGCACCAGACTTCACCTTGAAGTCCAAGCTCTTTCGTAACGCTCACACTTTTCAAAGAAAGAAAAAGGTCCAGTAATTTCTTTTCCCCAAAAGTAAACAAAAAAGAAAATCACGGCAAAAAAAAGGAGAGAGAGAGGAGACATCAAAAGATATGAGGTTTAAAAAAAAAAAGAAGGAAAGAAAGAAGGAAGAAAGGAAGGATGCTTTAGATCGAAGAAAAGAGTGTGTGAAAACATGGCTACTCCAATAGCGAACTAGGAGGCTGTCTGGTGTGGGGTTTTTGGTTGTTTGTTTGTTTGTTTTTTTCTTTTGTTTGTTTTGTTTCTACTTGTTCTCTTTCAGTGTGGACTCTGACACACATCGCAGTGTGTGTTTTATGGCGGGGAGAGGGACGGTTGGAACGGGAGGGATGAGGAGGGTGTGGGGTAAAGGGGGAGGTTCTGAACAACGTGTTGGGCTGGACATTTCCAGTCTGCATGGAATCTTTGTTGTTCCAGCTGAAACATTTTGATGAATAGCACGGTTAGATATGTGCACATGTGCGTGCATGTGTGTGTGTGTGTGTGTGTGTGTGTGTGTGTGTGTGTGTGTGTGTGTGTGTGTGTGTGTGTGAGTAAGTTTTAGCGCACCTACATGCGTGACAGTGTGTGTGTGTGTGTGTGTGTGTGTGTGTGTGTGTGTGTGTGTGTGTGTGTGTGTGTGTGTGTGTGCGTGCGTGCATGCGTGCGTGTATTGCTTGCGCGCTCGTGAGTGAGTGAGTGCCTGTAAGACAGTGCGCATATAAATACGTGTTTGAGTGTGTTTGCTTGCATCATCTGTGCTCATATATGTTTTATCTATAGGCATACATGTGAACATATGTTCACTTGCATATGTTTCTGAGAGGGAAAAGCGAAAGGAAGGAAGAGGGAGTAGTAGGGTGTAGCGGATCGTGAATATAAATATATCATTTACGTATCGCGATTTGTTCGTCAGTAATGCTATACTGTTAGACTACCTGTCGTCATTATCTTACACGGTATCCCACAATCCTACCCTGCCACTACCTCTCTCTCTCTCTCTCTCTCTCTCTCTCTCTCTCTCTCTCTCTCTCTCTCTCCTCTCTGCCCCCCCCTTAATCTTCATCGTCGTCATCATCATTATCATCATCAACACCATCATCATCGTCGTCATCATTGTAATCATCATCATCTTCTTCTTCTTCTTCTTCTTCTTCTCTTTCGTCCCATCTGTCCCTCTTTTTTTCTCTCTATTTCTTTGCTAATGTTTGTTCTTTTTGCTGTTGTTTTTGTCAAAAACACTGAAATGGCAAAGTCAGGCAAGAAGACTAAGACTAAGAACTGCTCAAAACATTTACCTTACAGTGATACTTCCCCCTCTCTCTCTCCCCCCCCCTCTCTCTCTCTCTCTCTCTCTCTCTCTCTCTCTCTCTCTCTCTCTCTCTCTCTGACGTATTGTTGTTCACTTTCTCTGTCTTGTCGGATCTTTCAGATGGTCTAAATTGCGTCCTTTCAGCAGTATTGTTCCCTAGGGTGCTAACCTTTCTTTGTGGAAGTTTAACTACAGGCTCAAAATGGCTTCCAGTACCTCTCAAATGTGGAGGGTCTAAAACAACTCTTATAAAGAAGCAAAGTTCCTTTGAGCTGCTTTCATTTTTACGACGAGGAACGAGCGCTGAAACAAGTATCTTGAAAAGTCTGAGCATTACGGAAGAGCTTGGACTTCAAGGTGAAGTCTCTGGTGCAGTTCCAGGTTTGAGACACGTGCTGGTTGTTGGGAATCAGTGTGAACTGCAGGTTGTCGGTCAGCAAAAGAAGGGTCAATGCTCCGCGCAGAAGAGTGCTGACTTCAGGACGTTAGATGACGTAAAGGATGCCACTGAGAGTGAGGGGGATGACAATGTTGGGCACTGGAGGTGAAGAGTACCAGACAGAGAGGGACCAGTGTGGAAAGGGACGGGGAAGGAGGGTGTTTGAGTATAACTATGCGCTAGTGTCTACCAGTGAACGTTCGTGTCAGATATTGGTATCCATAGATGAAAAAAAAACATCTAGGCACATACATGCACATAAGAAACACGCGCACACGCGCGCACGCACGCGCACGCACACGCACACACAGACAGAGAGAGAGAGAGAGAGAGAGAATCTGCTTGCACACAGTGTGCACGAGATATGTGAGTATAAGATGTAAGAGATGTGCATTACGCATGTACGTACGTAGTCTTACACACACAAACACACACACCTACACACACACATACACACACACACACACACACACACACACACACACACACACACACACACACACACACACACACACACACACACACACACACACACGCAGGCACGCACACACGCAGGCAGGCAGGCACGCAGGCACGCAGGCACGCACGGCACGCACCCCACACACACACACACACACACACACACACACACACACACACACACACACACACACACACACACACACACGCCTACCTCATTCTCTACCGATCCTTATTCTACAGCCACCAAATACCTACGGGTTAGCTAATGAAATAGCTAAATCCAACAGATCCCTGTATTTTAAGGCCTTTCTGTTGTATCACCAGAGAGATTCAATTCGTTTCTTTGTTGTTGTCTCTGTTTCTCTTCTTCTTTTCTCTTATTTTGTCTTTCTTTCTTATTTGTTTATTTATTCCTTTTGTTTGTATTCTTTCTTTCTTTTTTCTTTTAATTCTTTCTTTCCACCTCTCTTTTTGTCTGACTTTGTCTTTCAATCTTTCCTTCTTACATTTTTTTCTTTGTATCCATTTCGATTTTTTTTTCTATTTAATCTGTATTACATATACCATTTTCTCTTCTTTTTTTTTTACCTTCCTTCTTTCTTTCCTTCTCTCTAACTTTTACTTTCTTTTCTTTCTTGCTTCTTTTCTCTTTTCCCTTTTTTTTTCTCTTTTTCCCCTTCTTCCTTACCGTTTTTGTCCTTCCTTCCCTTTTTGTTTGTTTCTTTGTTCTTTTATCTCCAGTATATTACATCCTTCCAGTTCCTTCGTTGTCTTTCCTTAAAAAATCATGTTTTTTTTGGTGACAGGAACAAATTCTTAATTCAATAATTCGTTCTGTAGAAGTCCTTATCAACGCAAAAAAAAAAAAAAAAAACAGCATGGACAAAACTCGTGACTTTGAACATCACACACACACGAGTTGTTATGAAAAATGATTCTGAATTCGACCTTTTCCCCCGCTTCATAAAGGAAAGTCAACAAAATGAAAGATTGTTTGCACGAAATTAAATCCAGAGCTGACATTGAGATTCAGTGCATGGCATTATGCGAGTGAGAAAGGTGATGTGAAAAGAAAGAGAGAGAGAGAGAGAGAGAGAGAGAGAGAGAGAGAGAGAGAGAGCTGAAAGTAGGTACAAAGCAAAACTTTGTTGAAACACATAATTATGTATATTTTTGAAAGCTAGTATGAGAGAATGAATGACGCACAGACTCGTATGACCAATCGGAGGGACGTTACTACGTACGATGCTTAGGAACAACAATGACGACACGTTGGTCGAAAAAATGTCCACTTCAAGCTCGAACTTGACAGACAGAAAGGATTTGGTTCGTGGTATCAACAGCCAGCAGACCATGAAGAGAAAGAAAGGGAATCAGAAAACAGATTCTGCCTTTCGGGTCACAGTTCACCGAATTCTGTGAACTTCCTTTAGATTGGTATGAGTTAACTGCAACGTTGACCTGTTGAAACAGCACGCGCGCATCCATCCCGAGGTGGTGTGTGACCACAAGCCACGGCACGTCCTCGCGCGTGTTGCTCTTAACTCGACTGTGAACACGCCGCTCGGGGAATATTTGCATGACTTGTGCACGTTCAGAAGGGCACAAACATCCTAGCCGATTTGGATGCATGTTCCCGCCCTTTCCGGCAGCCTCACACTCCTTTCCTAACCCAACTCTCAACAGGCGTGTTTATTATAATTCTGTGTGTATAGAGTTCACAGACACGTATCTTCAGAACATAGCGAGCATGCAAACATGTGTTCCCATCCCTCCCCTCCCCCCACCCCACCCGCTTTCCTTCTTTCTTTCTTATTGTCTGTCAGTCTGTCTGTCTGTCTCTCTGTCTCTCTCTCCCTCTCTCTCTCTCTCTCTCTCTCTCTCTCTCTCTCTCTCTCTCTCTCTCTCTGGCTTCACCTTTCTCTCAAGCGCTCGCAAGTACACACATGTATGCACATAGATTTTAAAAAAAAAATGATAGCTTGAATGTAACTTCTTTTACCTAAAAAAAAAAAAGTTCCTTTCTCTCTCTGTTCCACCAGACTTTCTCCTTTTTTTCGTGTTGCCTTTTGCTGTCTTCACCCCTATCACTCTTTCTAGGTTTATAGTTCTGTTTCAGTGGCATTACTTCCACGCCCCTTACTCCGCCTTCCCGCACATAGCCACATCCTGCCTGGTCCCGTCATAGTTCCGGCCTTGGCAGTCCACAGGGAGCAGTCATCATCAAGCCGTCCTGAGGCAACCCAGCAGAAAAGACACCGCATCGTTGCCAAGTCACTTCAGTGGTGTCCGATGGTGCCTGTTCAGAGATCTAAAAATCGCAGGGCACCGCTTACCAGGCCTCCTGCTGACGACAATGATTGCTTAGTCGTGGGGCCAGCGTGAGTGAGCGTCTCTGTCCTTGGGTGCTACTCTGTCCGTGCAATGACCATACCCACGATGCTGCTGATACCAACAAGCTCAACACGGACTCACTGACAGCAAAGACGCGGCGAGGAAATCTAGAAAGCATGGCTCAGGGTCTACAGAATTTTAGACTTTTTATGCAGATCGATGAGAATGAGAATGATGAAGGTGACTCTGTAGAGCTCCATTTCCCTCAGAGACTACACGACAGGACTGCATGTACTCTACGCTTCTTTTTTTTTTATAATGTATCCCGGGTCAGTCAGGCACAAAACATACTGACACTTGCAGTGCTGGTCAGGAAATTTAATCAGCACTGTCAGAGGCACATCCATTAAGTGGATGAAACTCGACTTTTTGCAGTCTTCCCTTTCTAGCCGATAGCAAACTCACCTCTGGTATAGCAGTATGATTACAGCAACAAAAAATGGCACAAGTGAGTGGCTCTGTCGGAAATTAAACCGACGACCTCCCGGCCTACAAATCGAGGCACTAAACCACTGCACCACAGCGGCTGACAAGTCGCTCATGCTGGTTCCCTTCCCACATAGCCACACCCAGGCCGTTCTGTCAGCCTCAGCGACGGCAGTTGACAGGCAGCTCATCTCATTTTAGCCCCTCGATCAGAAACCGATCAGAAGAAGAAAGGAAAACAGCACAGCCTTTTTGTTGTTTCAACACTTGATTAGTCAGGCCAGGACGAATTGTTCGGGCAGGTTCCGGGATATTGCATTCTCCGCCGACCCCCATCCCAACTCACCCCCGTCTTTTTTCTGCTATTGTTGTTTCTTCCCCTGAAGGAGGAGAGATTATTGATTCGGTGTTTTCTGTGTTTGAAAATCAGAGCACTGCCATTCAACTCTCGGCTCCCGGTCGCCATCCGTGGATTGTTGGTGGTGCAGACGGGCCGGGTGTTGGTAAGGTTGGTAAGATGATGCTGCATTGACTGTGGACAGGCAGCAAAGAGGGAGACGGCACTGAGGGAAGGGGAAGTATGGAGCTCGGTGGACCAGGTGCAGGATGAAGACTGCAGAAGAGAGAGAGAGAGAGAGAGAGAGAGAGAGAGAGAGAGAGAGAGAGAGAGAGAGAGAGAGAGAGCTCAGACCTCAGATGGTTTACTTCATATAAAGGCCATTGCCCCTTATGAAGGGGGTATGGAGAACATAACAACATCAATATGAGAATTATACAGAACACAAGAAAAACTGGATGGACTACTCCATCACGAAGTCATGACTGATCTAAGCTGAAATGCCTTGAATAAGTAAATTGAGAAATTTCTTACTATGCTGTCATTCTGAGATGCCATTAGCAGGCTTAACCGAAACTGACAGGGAAAACTTTGTCGGTACATATTGCGCTCTTAGACTGGATAATTTACAACATAAAACTAAATGAAGTTCGTCATCTTTTCCATTTTTGCATAATGGACAAGTCAAATCTATCCCAGTATATTTACTGTAACGATACCGGTGTTCTGTTATGTCTGAAATTCCCAGTCTAAATTTGGTCATTGTCAACTTCCAAGTGTTTAGCTAAATCCATTCGTAGATAATATGAGAGAGAGGCAGATAGAGTGAGAGACAGAGACAGAGAGAGACAGAGAGGCACATAGAGAGAGAACCAGTTTACGTGTAACAGAATAAGCATTATTGCTGTTACATTCACATCCAGCCTTCCAGACAATGAAGATGCAACAAGACAACAGCGGCTGGCGTTGGAGAAACGCATTATAAGTATAAGAAAGT